>JAODAL010009361.1:0-111316 GCA_025379985.1 Phyllomedusa bahiana
GGGGAACCGGCGTTTCCATGGGGAAATTGAAATTTGAGGAATGCAAAAAAATACATTTAATTTAAAAATTGTTTAAGCTTTTCATTGGTCGGCAAAAACCCAAAGCCTTCAAATAGGAGGGGACAATGCCCCATTAAAAAACCTATGGGGGGAATTGGGCCCCAATAAAGAATGGGAAAGGGGGCCCCAATTTTCCATTATTTTCCTTTTGGAAAAAAATTTGACCAATCATATTAAAAGGCGGGACAGTTAAAAATTTGCAGTAAAAAGGCAGAACGAGTGTTTGGGTTTGGGAAAGCGGCGGGGATGTCCAGCTTAGCCAATCAGAGCACGAGCTATTTTTCATGGGGTTTTTCTAGGGGGAAAGAAATTCTAAAGCGCGCTTTTGTGATTGGTTTAAGTTAAAAGAGGCCCCGTTATTTGGAAATGGAGAGAGGGGGGGGGGCCCCCCCACCCCCCTATGGGTTTTCTAATCCCAATAAAGAAATCAAAACTTTTCGGGCCCGAAATCAAAATAATAAACACTACGGGAAAGTTGCCCCGGATGTGTATATAAAACGAAAAATTTAATTGGGGGGTAACGGAAAAAAAAAAAAATTTTTAAAATCAAAAAAAAATCATGTTTTTTTCTTTTTTTTCGTTTAGCCAAGGATCAATAGTATGGTTTGAAAAGGGAAAATAAAAAAAAATTAAACTTTGTTTTATTGTTTTAAATTTATTTTTTTATACTTTTAGATTGTACATTAATTTTCATTCATCAAAATGTAAGTCAGTGGGTCAGTAGGACAGGATATTGCATGCTGTATATACTTTTTAAGAACTTTTTTTGTTCAGATTTTTATATTTTTCATTTTTACTAAACTAAATGAAAACATTTTTTAATCAGATGTTGATCACTGTTTCAATTTTATTTTCCTGCTCTCAGACTATATCTTATAAACAGCAGTAGTCGGATCTCAAGGTCTTGCTGGGACCTGAGGTATGCCAAGCAAGATCACTACTATAGTTTCTATTCACGGACATGCTATTATAACAGCTTTTATTTTATTTCTATCCTGCTCTGATATGTTTGTAATCACTCACTGATAATGCTACGATAATTCTGTAAGTTCCTGATTGAGAACGGGATTTATCGTAGATGCTGTATTGGTTTAATAATTTTATATGAGATAATTTGATACTAATTTTATATTATTTAATTTTATATTTATTTTCTATGACCTAATTTTTTATATTTTTAGATTATCACAAGTTAGTTTTTGTTATTTTAGTGGTATTAGTTGGGAAATAATTTATATTTTTGGCCTATTGGCAAATATAGTTAATCTACGACAGCTTTGGGCTCAGCCGCACCACTTTGAAATTGGTATGGATTAGTCTAACACTTCTGTGCCACAATCTGTCAAGCCACAGTCATAAATTTGTCTATTCTTATGAATTTGGGTGAACATGCCCCCTAAGAATAAGACAAAAATGTTGAGGATGTCGGACATGCGCCAGTTTTTGGCACACAACAGTTCATACATATGTCAGACAAGGGATGCTACAGTTTTTTTGACAATCATCACACCAAATAACTGCCGCAGCCCCGTTTATACATGTCACCCTTTGTGTGCGACCATATAGTAAATTGTTACTACATAATATTCCTGAGATGTTCCTTGTAATTCAGCATGCCACAAATTATTTTATTTAAGAATTCATCAGAACATACTGTAACTCTGTATGGAATAGGACCCTTGTAGCAGAGACCCATATATTTCTAAAGGTGCCGTATAATTGTTCTACGCAACTTGTAAAGCCTTTTAAATTATTGCCATATTGTACTTATATGGATGCTCATATTTGTGAATTTTATTCTCTTACATGTAAATTCCAGTAATGTAGTTTTTTTTTATTGCTAGAATAGAATTGTATATGTTATCAACTTTACTTTTCACAGCAACAATTTTCTTTATTTCAAATCACTGATTTTTCAATATTATTCTATGCAGTTTTATATTAATATTTTACCCCTCAACTATTGCCTGTGACTGCGAAAATCTGAAATTTCTTTGGCATTTTATGTTCCAGTATATGTGTGTCCAATATTTGTATTGCACGTGCTTCATTAAAGAATAAATTGTAGCTAAAATACAATGTATGTCGGTATGCAAAAAATAATATATTAATAAGTAGTCAGCTAAAACAGCTTTTTATGTAATGCAGTTTTATAATGAATTCAGTAATATTTATCTTATATTCTAGCTACTGTTTTACTTTAATGTCAGGTGTGTGTTGTATTATGTTGCAATGCAATATGATTGTGTGTTGTGTACGTATATTTAGGTTGCATTCCAAGACATCGTAATCATTGTGGCTCCTATTAATTTACTTTCCTGCTTTGCTTTTTGCAGCTACTTTCCATGACTCAAGATGAATACAAGCCATCTGATGTTAGTATACAACCATGAGTTTATGTCACAATTGTAGCCCTATACAAACACATGTTCAGCTGGAAAACTAGACACTGAAGAATGCACATGAACAAAACCACTCTTACAGAATTTTTTGGGTAAAACCGTTGTGCTGTGATCAAAATCTCACAATTATTGGCCTCCACATGTGAGCTTGGTTTCATCTGCATGCAGTAACTGCAGTGATGGAAGCTTACCCTTATTAGAGATTTATGTTCAGGGTTATTAGATGTTGATCTGGGTGCCTAAACCTAGAGCTGCACATACGCAATATAAATTTGAAAGCCTTGTAGAGAAAACCAAACTGGCTATGTAACAAAAGGCGGCTGAGTATTTTAGACCAAGGATTTTATTATACTGTTATACAGAGTAAGTCCATACTAATATGTGATTGAATATATTTTGCTAATTGCTACTTGGCAGGTACTACTCGTTACAGTTAATGGGACACCAGTTGATTATCATAGTATAAATACATCACTTCCTATAGAAAATGGACCTACAAAAATAGATATGTATTCTACACCACAATACAAATGGGAGCATACAGATGAACTCTCAGGTAAGAACTTTGTAAAGTTATTTTGTGTAATACACAGTAACTTGTTTGAATTTGATTAGATTTTAGGTGACATACTGTTTTCCACTATTTTGTAATACTAGGGGCTGTCCAGTGAAAAAATAACTCTCAAAGTAATATCTCTCCTAAAGTTAGGAACTTTTGTATTTTACCTTCATAACATTTTCTGGGCTTCCTGCAGTTCTACGTTAGCTGTTTGATGAAAGGAAACTCATTTGCTCTGGGTGTCTTGACTCAACTCTTTGTTATGCCACGAAGACTAGAAGAGTTTTTCCTTTTGGCTGGCCAGCCGTTGAAGCCACTCCCTCTGGTCCTGCTTCCCAAGGCTTGTCATCCTCTTCTCTCCTCTCTCCCTCACTCTAAGGATATGTTCACACAATGTACTGCGGCACGTACAATACGCACCACAGTACATCGTGTGTTTACGGGAGCTCGCGCTATTAATATGCGCGTACTCCTGAGGTGTGGGGGGGGGGGGGCAGCCCGCCGGCCCCATAGACATGCATTATATTCACCGCAAATAATTGACATGTCACTTATCTCCCCGCGCGTACAATACGATCGTATTGTACGAGCGGGGAGAGGAGGCGTAATCCATAGTTCTCTATGAGAGCTATGGATTACCGTAATTATGGGGCATATTTCCCTACGTATTAAGAGCAGTACGCCTGAAATACGCGGAAAAATGCGCCCCAAAATAAGCCGTGTGAACATACCCTAAGGGTAAGTTCACATGCCGTATTTCCGGTGCTTACCTTTGGACACTGAAAAATGCGTTCATTTACTCCTTAAAATTATGCACTTGCAAGCATATAATTTCAACGAGAAAATGATGTGCACTTGTCTGAGACAGATTTACTTTTATATTTCTTTGCATGTTAACGCCACAAAGAATTGACCTGACATATGCAACTAAAATTATTGTCGTCTACAGAAAGATTGTGATTTTACGCTGCACTCAATGAGTGCTGTATGTGAACATTGTATAAAGCATATTTTGGCGCGTACCTTGGTATAGATTATGTGCTAAAACATGGTGTGAGAACATACTTTAACAGTAGTAGGGAGAAGTCTTGGTATATTTCAGGTTGCTTTTACAATTTTTTGTGTCTGGTCTTGAACCTTTTGTACAAAAGGCAGAAACACTAACAGTAAGCCACAGGCTGCTAAGTTTAAGTAAAAAGAAAAAAAAAGGGAGACGTAAAATGTAAGTCAATATTTTGAGTAAAGTTACTAAAAAATAATAGCAAAAAAAACATCACAATGAAGATTTTTATTTAAATATACTTGGACATCCCCATAACTAAATTAAAGGGGCTGTCTCACTACGAAGTTTACAATGAAAGGACCAAAAATCTAAGCATGTACGTCCTTGGTTGCCATCAGCAAAATGCTATGGTTTAAGAGAATGGGCTGCTTTATTTGTGCTTAGCAACAGTGTTTGAGCCCAGGTCGGGTCATGCCCAGCTAAAGCATTACTGGCTGTTGGCTGAGTTCTGTCCCGCACAGGTCGCAGACAAGAACATGCAGACTAAGGAGATGCAGTGAACAAGTCGTGGATGGGAACGCACAGGGAGACGTAGGTATAAACAGCAGTATGCACGGACGAGAGAGAGAGGGATTCACTGACTGCAATCAGAGGTGCAGCTGAGACAGTGTACTGTGCGGGACAAAACGATTGTTGTGACTGCCATGCTGCTTCATTGTTGTACCAGTCATCCTTTAAATGCAGCCATAGCTGGTACTTTAACTCTGCCCCATTTGGGTCAATAGGGTTGAACTTGAAAAGATCTGCAGTACCATGCACAGTCTCATTTGTGTAAATGTAACTGTATCTGGTGCAACAGTAAAATAACCCCCAATGATCACACACTGATGGCTTATGGTAAACACACACTTTAAGGCTTAAGTTACCTTGAAAGGCCTGGTAATTGTCCAATAACCTGTTTTTGTATTGCTGGATTCTACTTTGCTATTGTTCTTTTCTTGCTGTTTTACAACAGGCTGAACTAGATGGACGACTTGTCTTTTTTTAGCCTTACAAACTATGAAACTATGAAACTATGAATGATAATTTCTTGTGGGAGATGGTAGATGAGTGGAAAATATGTCAATGGTTTTGTGACTGTGATATGCTACGTGGTGCATTTTAGATAAGTGTGGAGTCACTGCTCATTGAGTCATTATAAAGCAGATCCATAAATTACCACAGTTGTCTAAATTTAAAACATATGATTACATGAAGTTTTCGATACCACACTGCACTTCCACTTTAACTACTTAACTGCTTAAATTCAGTATATGCTATGATGAGAAATACTAACATGTTTTCCATTAGAAAAGAAAGAAGAAGAAGAAGAGGAAGAGGAGTTGGAAAAAGATGTTTCTGAAAAAAAGGAAAATGCCAAAGTTCATGCTATGGTGGTAGCAATGCAGTTCATCATGAAGCAGAGTTACATCTGTGCTCTTATTTCTATGATGGTAAGATGATATGAATGCTTTTTTTAGTCGATTCGTTCATATCTTTGCAGAATTTTTATAGTATATTAATTTAAAAACACTAAGGGCTTGTTTACATGGAAACTTTTAAGTGCACTTTTTTTCTGTTAAGCATCTATGAATATATACTCTATAAGAGAGACAAATAAAGCTTTCCAAATACTAGTTTGTATCCTAAAAGAGGCCTTGGAAAACCATGACTACAATGTTATTTAGGATCAAACTGTGAAGGTGGAAATACACATTATAGAGATTTTATTACCATGCAGTTTCACAGAGCTACAGCCACAGCTTTTGAATCACACTTCCTGTTCAGGTTGTGAGTGGTTCTCTATCAGTGACTAATAGCATCAGTTCTGCTATTCTTAGCTATTCATGTTACGGTTACATGAGTGCAGAAAATTTATAAAATGTAGTACACAAAGCTGCAGAGCTCTTAATGGTGAAAGCTTGTCATTTAGTTAAGTAAACAAACTTAGTTGTCTGAGATAAGACTCTGCAGGGAGTGACTCACCATGAATGGACTGACTGAATGACAGCAGCTTAAATCAATCAGATATGAGACAGAGGAGACAGAGAGGTGGGCAGAGGTGGTCGGTAACCAAGAGAAACTTGTGTACTCTAAGAGGAGATCAAATCTTCTGAGCAAAGCAAAATCAAAAGAACAGCGTATTTGGTAATGTTGTTCTTTTACTTTTCCCTACACATTAAAAGTTCATCATTGTGGTGAGAAATTCCCTTTAAATAACTGTTGACTGCAAACTCTTTGTTAGTCCAAAAGCTATTTCTCCTAACTCCTCCATAAGACTGTGCATGTTTATGTCTATGGGGGAAGGAGATAAGCTTTTTCCAGGTCCTCTCGCAGCAGCTTATCTCCCAAGGAAACAAAGAATTCAGATATGATTAACAGTCAACTCCATCATGTTCAACTTTTGTTTTATGTGTATGCCATCTTTAAGCATACATTGTGCACCAGTGTATAAACTACACATATGACTTATGTACATCAATAAGACACTGATCCTTATTTATATTGTTATTTTTTCCAATATTATTATGCTTGTGCTGCTTCCTGATTCTGTGACTTTTTGTTTTAAATCTTTTTCTGTTTTCTTGATTTCTCACTAGGCTTGGAGTATTACGTTTCATAGCTGGTTAACCTTTGTGTTGCTAATCTGGTCTTGCGCTCTCTGGATGATTCGTGATAGAAGGAAATATGCTATGCTTAGTTCACCCTTTATGGTCATCTATGGCAACTTGCTGGTAACATTGCAATACATTTGGAGCATAAATTTGCCTGCAGAACTTAAAGACGTTTCAGGTCTTCTTGAACGTAAGAGTCCAGAAGAACTTGCATCAAAGGTGAACAGTTTTGCACAAACATTTTTAGAATAACTTAAGACTTATTTTCTTAGATCCAAAGTAATTTTAAAATGTGAACTGTATTGTGTTGTACCTCCTTCTATGATGTCATCTTGTTGCCACAATTAAGAAAAAAAATCCACAAGACTTCATCATGTCAAATAATATGTGTCATATTAGGACATTTTAATGCAATGCATCTTCTTGGCTACACATGTGTATGATTATTACCTTGGTTGTGTTCACATTACATCATAGCTTTATTTACAGAGCCATGATAGCTGTAACCATTTTTGTCATGCACAATTTAGTGATTCCTTGCCTTTTGTTCTTCATCATTTCTCATTCATCTGACTATAAACCATCACAAGTTGCATCCTAGCAAATGTTAAACATCTCTTTTTAATTTATATAATACAGATACTTTTCAATCTTACCTTTTGGCTTTTGCTGAGACAACATCTTACAGAGCAAAAAATTTTAAAGGAACAGGAAGCAACATTATCTGAAATTAAAGTTGGAAGCCAAGATAAAGGTGAGGAATAAATTGCTCTTGTCAGATAAACTAGAAATCTATTAAGCCAACATACCTTAATCCAGAAAGTCTAAGGGCATGTCCCCACGGCACGCGTTTTCGGACGGTTTTTCAGCCGGTTTGCGGTTTTCCAGACCACCTGAAAAACCGGCCGAAAATGAGCACAATTGTGCTCTATGGAAAACCCTTTGCGCTTCCCCACTGCACGGGTTTTGCCGTCGGACGGTTTTGCCGCCGGCGGTCCAGCGGCAAAACATTGTAGAAGCACAATCTTCCGGCCGGTATTTGTCCACTGCCGTGTGGATGCGCCCTAACTATCCAGTACTTGTTTACAAACAAATATAATAGAAATTTTCTGGATGCTGGATTTAGAGGGATTTTCTCACAACGAAGATTAGCTTTCAACATGAAGGGACTTGTAATTGAAGGCTTTTTCTAAATGTATTAGTCTTTTGATTTTACCTTGCTCATGAGATTTTATCTTCTCTGTGTACATACAGGCTTCTATGGTTATGTACATATCTTCCTTCCTGTTTAGACAGAGAGCACATGTCACCACAGACAAAATTCACTCTCAGAGAAGACTCATTATCTCTAAGGCTATGTTCACACGGCGTAATTGTGGCATGTACAGTACGGCCACAATTCCGTTGGGTGATTTGGAGGTCACGCTGATCAGCACGTACTCCCGCGGGGTGGGGTGGCAGCCCGCTGACCCCTTTGACGTGCATTACTTGCGGCGCATATTTGCCACAAGTAATTGACATGTCACTTATCTCCCCGCGCGTACAATACGATCGTGTTGTACGAGCAGGGAGAGGAGGCGTAATCCATAGTTCTCCATGAGAGCTATGGATTACTGTAATTTCGGTGCGCATCTCGCCCGTATTAGGACGCAAATACGCCGCGAAATACGTGCTAAAATTAGCCCGTGTGAACATACCCTAACAATTTTTGCTTTTGTTTACAGATAAGCAATTGTTTTCAATCCTCAAGGCACTTGTAGCTTTGTTTACTGAAAATGTAATCTCCTGCATTTACGTCTTTGTAATGTATAGGAAAACTAAATCACTGCTATAGAGCCACCCAGAGCATGACAAGGGCAAAGTGCGTGTAACGCTTCATGTGACTCAGTGAAATGGCATGGTTGGAACAACAGCTTAAGAACTGTGTTACTGTATTATTAAATTAACTGTATTTGTTTGTCACTGCTGAAAATCTTGCTGTGTGACTGTTATTGTTTTCCATATTAAAGCGATTATTTCTGCTTATTCTAGAAGAAGAAATACAAAAAGTTGAAGATGAAGAAGATGAAAATGATATTATGAAGGTGCTAGGGAACATGGTGATGGCAATGTTTGTAAAGTATTGGATCTACGTTTGTGGAGGAATGTTTTTCTTTGTCAGTTTTGAAGGGAAAATAGTCATGTACAAAATCATCTATATGATGCTGTTCCTGTTCTGCGTGGCTCTGTATCAGGTAACCTGCTTGTTACTACACTCTCATTCTTTTTACTATACAGTATAAAACACATAACAATGGTAATAGGTGGGAAGTTAAATAATGTATACTACTGTTCTCCAATCAATGGCTCAGATGCCACATGTGGCTTTCTGTCCAATGCCTGTAGTTCTTGAGCTATTACAAAGTTACATAGTTTGTAAGGCTGAAAAAAGACAGATGCCCATCCAGTTCAACCTATTGTGCTATATTGTTGATCCAGAGACGGGGCAAAAAACCCCATGATGTAGAAACCAATTGTCTTCATTTTAGGGGAAAAAAATATCTTCCTATCTCCAATCTGGCAATCAGAATAGATCCCTGGATCAACGACCCTTCTCCAAAATCCTAGTCACTATTACTTGTTGTATTTTAACACTCTAGAAAGGCATCCAGACCCATTTTGAAGAATGTTAGTGAATTTACCATGACAAGTAATTCTGGCAGAGAGTTCCATAGTTGCACTGCTCTTACAGTAAACAATCCCTTTCAAAGTCTTATGTAGAAACCTTCTTTCCTTTAAACGTAGAGGATGGCCCCTTGTTCTACATAGAGTCCTGGGTATGAATAGATTATGAGAGAGATCTCTATATTGACCTTTGATATATTTAAGCAAATTTATTATGTCTCCTGAAGCCATATTTTTTCTAATCTAAATAACCCTAATTTTGCTAATCTGTCTGGGTATTGTAGTCCACCCAGCCCTTTTATTATTTTTGTTGCTTGCCTTTGAACCTGTTTAAGTTCTCCAATGTCTTCTTTGTAAACTTGTGCCAAAAACTGTACACAATGTTCCATGTTTGGTCTGATCAGTGATTTGTTTAATGGGAGAACGATGTTCTTATTGTGTGCATCTATGGCCCTTTTAATGCACCCCATGATCCTATTTGGGTTGGCAGCAGCTGCCTAACACTGGCTGCTACAATTAAGTTTACTGTTCCAAGTCCTTCTCCATGTCACTTTTACCTGGAGTTTTTCTGTTTACCAAGTAATCATGGAATAGATTTTTCATTCCCAAGTGTATAACCTTGCTTTATCTGTGTTAAACCTCATCTGCGACTTCTATTCCCAGGCCTCAAACTTATCCAGGTCCCTTTGTAATAAATTAGGTTCTATTGTATTAATTACTGTACATAGTTTAGTATCATCTGCAAATATTGATGTTCTACTATGCAATCCTTCTGTAATGTCATTAATGTATATACTAAAGAGAATAGGGCCCAATACTGACCCCTGTGGTACCCCACTAGTAACAGGGCTCCAGTCCAATAATGTACCATTAATCACCACCCTTTGTTTTCTATCACTGAGTTACTTCCCACTTGCAAACATTTTCCCCCAGTCCAAGCATTCTCATTTTACTTACCAACGTTTTATGTGGCATGGTATCAAATGCTTTAGAAAATCCAGATGTATGACACCCAATGCTTCACCCCGATCCAGTCTAGAACAAACCTTCTCATAGAAGCTGAGGAGATTAGTTTGACTGGACCGATCCTTCATAAACCCATGCTGGAACGGCGTTATACATTTATTTTCAGTGAGATACTCCGGGATAGCATCTCTTAGAAAACCTTCAAACATTTTACCTGCAACAGAGGTTAAACTTACCGACTTAGGGCTTGTTCACACGACGTTTTGGATCCGTTTTGGATGCGTTTTACGGATCCGTTTTTAACCTGCGAAAACTGGATGTAAAAATGAAACCAAAAAGCGGATCCAAAAACCAAAGTGATCCTTTTTTGGATGTAATTGGATGCTTTTGCTTCGTTTTAGGGATCCGTTTTTTTTGGACCGTTTTTTGAATGCTTATTTAAAAACCTATAAACTGAAATTTTAAAAATAATAAAACCCCTATCAATGCCCAAAGAAAAAAAACTTTTTTTCCTGTGTC
The DNA here is from genome assembly GCA_025379985.1 of Phyllomedusa bahiana. Lineage (NCBI taxonomy): Eukaryota > Metazoa > Chordata > Amphibia > Anura > Hylidae > Phyllomedusa > Phyllomedusa bahiana. The sequence goes on from JAODAL010009361.1 coordinate 10,828, forward strand.
ATCAGTGTACAACACCTATGTTTTAGAACCCGCCCCCCCCCCTATTTTTTTTTTTTAAATCCCAATATTTTCAAACCCACCCCCTGTAAATTAATTAATAACAATCTGTATAAAATAAATAGTTTTTAAATAAAATTTAAATTAAATATTATTTAGTATATATATATATATATTAATATATATATTATATATATATTAAAAATTTTGTACTAATATAAATGTAATTTATATAAAATTATAATTTATAATAAATAATTTAAACTTTTGTATAGAATTTTTTATTAAAATATTTTAAAATAATACATTTTACATTTATATTAAAAATTTATTTACATACATTTAAAAACTAAATGTAAGCAAACATAATATTAAATTTTATATTAATTTAAATCCAATGCGTTTTCGATCGTTTTGGCATCGAAACGGACTAAAACGCACCCAAATTTTTCCTGCGCTTTGACCGTTTCGGGATGCCAAAACGCACTCCTTATTTCCTATCTGGATTTCTCTTGCGTAAACACGCCAGAAAATGATTACACTGTCTAATTCTTAAAAGGATTCCGAAAAACGCATCGACGAACACGCATCGGCTCACTCGTCGTTGAACACGATGCGCTTTGCCATATGAAAGCAGATGTTAATATACACTGGACAATTGTCGAACCGTTTTACGGATCCGTTTTACGGATCCGCAAAACGGTTCACAAAAACATCGTGTGAACAAGCCCTTATAGTTTTCAGGCTCACCTTTTGACCTCTTCTTGAATATTTTCACCACATATGCTATGCACCAATCCTTTCGGACATACCCAGTTACTATACAAGCTAGAAACAATATATGGCTGCAGTGTACTTAGAAGCTGGTACACTGAACAGGACTAAAAAGAGAGGTGACAATAGTGTAGGACCACCTGCATTTGAGGTCCCGTTGACGTTTAGGAGGTGGCTTAAGCAGATTTGATCAAAAATATGAACTAAGAACCTCAAAAGTTTTTCATATATCCTAGATAGCAGAAATGCTTGTTCAAAAATTCCTATGCCCCCTTTGTGAGTTTCTTTAGTTCATAGTGTGCTACTGATATTGGAATGTATACCCAGTTACTATACAGTCCATAATTATTAAAAATAGGAGCCTGTCTATCACAATACTTAATTCCCTATGGACATGGGAATGTATGCCACCAGGATCTGGTGATTTGTCTAATTTAATCTTCTAAAGACGGAACTGCACTTCTTACTGGGTAAGACAGGAAACATTTAAAGGGGTTGTCTCATCTTACTGTTTCATAGATCACAGCTGCATTCTTTCATTCATGCATTCTGTCACTTCCTGGTCAAGCTGTCTGTAATTAGCATATGAGCTCTGTGTATTCAGACTTCTGCTAATTAGTCTAGATTAGATAAACAATCTCCTGCTACCAGGTCCAGAGAAGCTTCAAAGCTAAAGTAAACAGTAGTCATTAGTGTTGTTTGTCTGAAAGATCAGATAACACACAAGCACTCAGTATGCCAGCAACCTGTGTAATGTCTCCCTGCTATGAGATAAGAAAAACAGCAGGGGAGAACAAGCAAACAGGTTGGTAACTAGAGAAATCTGAAAGCCCTCAAAGTGATAAAATCTTTTGTAGCTCCTCAACAAAAAAAAAAATAAACAAGTCAAAATATTTGTAAATTTTAGTGTTCCTACATGTTGAAAGCTAATCTTTGTAGTGAGACAACCCCTTTAAGGTGGAGTTTAGCTCATCACTCTAAATATAAACAGAAATATCAGGTTCAACATTTTGTATGAAATTGTGTGCTGTGACAGACTTTCTTGCTGTTATTTTAGAACTCATTTGTTCAACATTATTAAAATGTTAAAACACTGTTAAAATGTCATAATCATCACCATTAATACTTGTAAATGAAAAGCGCTCATAGCAAAAACTGTTTGCAGTTGTTTTATTTTTATTTATTTAAAAAATAAATATGCCCATAAAAAGTCTTAGTAACTAAAAGTTTGGTAAGTTTGAAACCACTACAGTTGTAAGAATAGCTATATAGAAAGAGTCTTGAATTGAGGAAGAAGCTTTGCTTCTTTGATTCTGCACAACTGGCAGAATAACATTACTAGCAGATTTGTGCTTGTATATTGCACTCTTATAACAACCTTTTTGGTTACTTGTTTGGAATTTTTTTTTTCCCTTTTTCAGTCAAAGTTCCCTAAGTCATGATTTTGACATGAGCACATTTAGGTAAACTAATATTGTAAGTGAGTGCAATACTTACCTCTTTCACTTCTATCCCTTTTTCTATAAAATCACATGAGCCCTACACTGTGTTTCCAAATACCTTGTATTTAGTATGAAGGCAAACAGAGATTTTTTTTCTGTCGGTTTTCATGCAAGTGCAGCAGAAAAATAATCTTGGCTATGAACAGATATACCGTACCTATTGCTGAACTTGTTTTTTTTTTATATATATCTACCAGTATGTACTTGCATTCCTTCTTCTAATTATGTGTCATTTCTACTTTTTAGGTACACTATGAATGGTGGCGACGTATTTTAAAATATTTCTGGATGTCTGTGGTAGTTTACACCATGTTGGTGCTTATCTTAATTTATACTTACCAGTTTAAATCCTTCCCACCTCTCTGGATGAATATGACAGGATTAGATAAAGATAAGTACGTCTTTACTCTTTTCTATTGCTACACAGTATGTCTATTTTGTAGGATTAAAAAGCTGTTTGGACCTTTAAGCAGAATAGATATTAATAAAAATTGCACAGTTTATGAGTCTGAAATATGAGTAGGTTCTTTCTAGCTTCATTTCAGGAGGGGTACAAATGTAAAAGAAATACTAGAGGAAAACCCCCATAGTAAGTAGAATAGGGGTTCACAGGAACACTGCAGCCTAATACACAGGTATAGTGTCATGTATATGCTAGTTACTGTATTTCAGTTGTATTCAATTGAATTAAACTGAGCTACAGTACTGTGCATTACTGTGTAAACAGTAAAGTAGTTATGGCACTTGTTAGTACAACTTGACCCTTTATTCTGCTGATTTAGATCCCAGGGGTTGAATCTCCATCAATCATTGATGGCCTATTTTAAGGCCATTATTGTTTCAGTGGTGTATAATCCTAATCAGTAGTGACATTTTTATTGCCATCTAATTTAAACTTGGTATATGGGCATCATAACATCTATGTTAGGGTAAATATACGTAGCTCTTGCTCTTATGATTAAAGAGAAGATAGTTTTTCAAAGGGTATGTAAAAATATATAGCACAGTGACAGGTATGAAGGCACCTATTAAAATAAATCAAAATTTGTTACTAAAGGGGAATTCCCATGTCTGTCATATGTACAGTTGAAACCAGAAGTTAACATACACTATATAAAAAGAAACATACTGTATGCATGTTTTTCTCACTATCTGACATGAATTAGAATAAACCTTACCCATTTTAGGTAAATTAGGATTAGGAAGATATTTATATTTGCCAAATTGAATGACTTGGGTCAAATGTTTTGGATATCCTGCCACAAGCTTCTCACAATATTTTGCGAAGTGCACCAGTCCTTCCTGCAGCAAAACAATCCCACAACATGATGCTGCCGCCCCCGTATTTCACAGTTGGGATGGTGTTCGTAGGCTTCCAAGCTTCTCTTTTTCTTACAAACGTAAGTATGTCACAAGGCATTATGGGAAAGGGGCTGAGAAGCCCACAGCGCCCTCTGTTGGTTGTAACAAATCCTCAATTTGCTTTTGACACACCGAGTCTTGAGAAAGCAAAAAGGATTTTTTAGCCAAGCCAGTATCTCTCATCTACAGACAACGCTGTTTCGGTATTTTTGTCCCTCTTCAGTGCAGAGTAGAGAAGATACTGGCTGGCTGTGTGGGAGGCATCGGGTAGCTCAGGAAGGGAAGATCTCTCCTTAAGGAGAGCACCGAATGAACGGCTTGTAGAGTTTTTTGTTTAGCCTTTTCGCCCTCTACTTAGCATCGGCATATCACAAGGCATTATGGGAAAGTGGGCTGAGAAGCCCACAGCGCCCTCTGTTGGTTGTAACAAATCCTCAATTTGCTTTTGACCCACCGAGTCTTGAGAAAGCAAAAAGGATTTTTTAGCCAAGCCAGTATCTCTCATCTACAGACAACGCTGTTTCGGGATTTTTGTCCCTCTTCATGTGCAGAGTAGAGAAGATACTGGCTGGCTGTGTGGAGGCATCCCACCAACCAACCAACAACAGAGGGCGCTGTGGGCTTCTAAGCCCCTTTCCCATAATGCCTTGTGATATGCAGGTGCTAAGTAGAGGGCGAAAAGGCAAAACAAAAACTCTACAAGCCGTTCGTTCGGTGCTCTCCTAAGGAGAGATCTTCCCTTCCTGGGCTACCCGATGCCTCCAACACAACCAGCCAGTATCTTCTCTACTCTGCACTGAAGAGGGACAAAAATCCCGAAACAGCGTTGTCTGTAGATGAGAGATACTGGCTTGGCTAAAAAATCCTTTTTGCTTTCTCAAGACTCGGGGGGTCAAAGCAAATTGAGATTTGTTACAATCAACAGAGGCGCTGTGGGCTTCTCAGCCCCTTTCCCATAATGCCTTGTGATATGCAGATGCTTAGTAGAGGGCGAAAAGGCAAAACAAAAACTCTACAAGCCGTTCGTTCGGTGCTCTCCTTAAGGAGAGATCTTCCCTTCCTAAACGTAAGTATGGTCATTATGTCCAAACAGTTCAGTTTTAGTTTTGTCAGACCACAGGACATGCCTCCAAAAATGTAGGTCTTTGTTCCTATGTGCATATGTAAACATTAATCCGACTTTTATATGTTTCTTTTGGAGTAATTGCTTCTTCCTGGCAGAGTGGCCTTTCAGCCCATGTTGATACTGTATTCGTTTCACTATGGATAATGCTACAATCTTACCTGGTTTCACCAGCATCTTCACAAGGTCTTTTGCTTTTGTCCTTGGGTTGATGTCAGACCATAGCACAGAACCTGTCTCCTTCCTGAGCAGAATGATGGCTGGAAATTCCCATTTTGTTTGTACTTCCATATAATTGTTTGTACAGATGAACAAGGCACCTTCAGGTATCTGGAGATTGTAGCCAAGGATGATACAGCCTTGTGCACGTCCACAAGTCTCTTCCTGATATCTTGGCTGATTTCTTTAGACTTTCCCATGATGTTACACACAGAAGCGGTGTGCTTCTGGTGTGCAATAAAATACATAATTAACATACATAATTAACTCAGATGTTGCCAATAAACCCTTTGGGCTGTCCCAAATTATTTAAAGGCATAGAAATCCTAATGTATGTAAACTTTTGACTTTGAAGTAATAGAAAGGCCTTCAAAAATTATCTCATTATTCTGGCATTTGGCAAATATAAATAATTTTTTAATCCTAATTGACCCAAAACAGGTAAGGTTTATTCTGATTTCATGTCAGATAGGGAGAAAAACATGCATATGTGTATTTTTATATAGTGTATGTAAACTTCTGGTTTCAACTGTATGTATGTATTGGCAGGCTATGTCATAACTGTCTGAAATGTGTAGTCCAACTCTGTGACCCGCACATAACTCGAGAACAGGGTCCCCTTGTAGCTACAGAGAGCTGGCCATGCGTGTGCAACTCTCTTCATTTTACTTCCATGGGAGTTATGAGTTCAGCCAAGGAAATGTGATCAGCTCTGTGCATGTGCGCCATAGGAAAGAATGGAGCGTATGGGGACCTTCATTCTTGAGATATTTGCTTATATCCTAAAGATATGCCACTGATGTCTGAAATGGCAACCCCCCTTTAAGTTGATGGTTGCTTGCGCCTATCTGACTGAAAATTAAAGTTTGTTAGCAATGTGTTCATGATACACTGCTTTCCAACTTGACGCCTTGCTTTGTTTTTCAGGTTAGCAGATCTTGGCTTAGAAACCTTTACCTTGACGGACCTATTCACACGTATATTTATCCCAACTTCTTTTTTGTTGGTGTGCATATTACATCTACATTATTTTCATGACCATTTTCTGCAGCTTACAGACCTTAAGGCTGTAACCAGCAAACAGGACAACACAATTTACAGGTAGGTTAAATTAAAAAAATACAGTAAATTTCAAATAGGTTGACTGAGATTAATTTATACTTACTTCTAAGATGATTAGAGGTTACATTTATTACTTCATGTGTGATGGAAAATATAGACATTTTAGTGTCCAACAATAAATTTTGAAAATTGTAGTTTATTCAGTTAATTAAGTTAAATTTCTTCTGAAACACGCTTAGGGCTTGTTCACACAACGTTTTGCCGATCCGCTTATGGATCCATTTTGCACAAGCAAAGCGGATCCGTAAAACGGATCTAAAAATTGTCAGTGTGATTAACATTGCTTTCAGTGGCAAAAGCGCATCGCCGTTCTCACGGGAGATCACCTATTTGCTTTTGAGAGCTCTCCTGCGCTGCGCTTTTCGGATCCGCTTTAAGAATTGACATGTCGATTCTTCTTGCGTTCTACGCAAGTGAAAGCCCATAGGGAATAATGGAGTGCGGTTTTGGCACCTGTCCAAAAGCGCTCCACACTGTGGGTACGTATTGTCGGCTGAAAGCGCATCCGAAAAGCACAGTGCACAGCTGATGGATCGGAGGTGAGCGTGGCTGCAGGGGGCTGGATCGCGGGATCGGCGGGTGAGCGTGGCTGCAGGAGGTGGGATTGGCGGGTGAGCCGTGGCTGCAGGATCGCGGGAGAGCCGTGGCTGCAGGATCGCGGAAGAGACGTGGCTGCAGGATTGCGGGAGAGCCGTGGCTGAAGGATCGCGGGAGAGCCGTGGCTGCAGGATTGCATGTGAGCCGTGGTTGCAGGATCGCGGGTGGATGAATGCAGAGAGAGAGAGAGAGAAAGAGAGAGAGAGATTCAAAACGCATCCAGAAAGCGGATCCGCATAACGCATGATACAAGCATGCAAAACGGATCCAAAACAGCATTAGCTGTTGCATTTTGCGGAGCTGCTTTTCGGATGCAGTTTTCAGTGCTAAAAAAATGGATCCGTAAAATGGATCCAAAACGTTGTGTGAACAAGCCCTTATTCGCCAAGAAAAGAAAATAAACATAATGGGGTAGATTTATCAATGCTATCTAATACTTAGACAGTGTAAAGCTAGACTAGACAGTCTTACAATGTGCCACATTTATCATAGTGTTGATCTAGCACATACTGTAATCAAATTTTTTTGAAGTAAATTTAATGTACAACCGTGAGGTAGTGTTATATTTGTAAAGTGATATTTTAATTATTTGGTGTTAAACTTGCATATATTGTTGCGTTTGGAATTCCAGTAGGGCTTATTTGGTCCAACTCTAATTTTGTTGTTGAAAATTGAAGGAAAACTGTACAACGAATTGCCAGCCTTTTTCCAGATATTATAAAGGAAGTGTATCAAATTAACACCTTGCCAACACAGGACGTATGAGTATGTCATGGTGCTGTTAAGGTTGTATGTAGTGGGATTCACTGTAGTCTAACCCTTTAGATGCCGTGATGAATACAGTTGTAGGGTCTAAATGAATGAGAAATGGTGCCGCCCATCATATATCACTCCAATCGACACTTCCGCGGCGAGGTCGCAGGGTGCCGATTATTTAACATGAGGCTGGAAGCCTTGTGAAGGATTCCTCACTGTCATGTCTGCCATTGTATCATTTCCTGCTCCAGGAAGAAAGTGGTTAAACCTCCATCTTTGTACACCCTTCATCATTGTTAATACAGTGCAGAAGGATGTATGAACGATCACGCCTCCTAATGGTCAAGTACCCTGGGTGACTAAATATTACAGTGAGAAAAAAATGTTTAAAAGTATAAAAAATATTAAAAGCTCAAATCACCCCATTTTGCCATTTTACTAATACAAAAATAAAAAGTTACACATAATTGGTATTGCTGCATCCATAAAAGTCCGATCTATTACAATTTAGCATAATTTATGCCAAAATTGGAGTTTTTTGGTCATTTCACATCCCCTGAAAATTGGAATAAAAATAGATCACAAAGTCACATCTTAACCAAAATGGTACCAACAAAAAGTACACTTCAGCCCACAAATAATGTACCATCATTCAAGTCCATAGAAGGAAGTACAAAAAAGTAATGTTTTTCACATATCACCTCACTTAGAATTTTTTTACATATTTTTTTTTCAAGTATATTCTTTGGTACGGTTAATGACACCATTATAAAGTACATCTTGTCCTGCAAAATAAAAGCCCTCACATTTCTACGTATATGAAAAAATTAAAAAGTGATGGCCATTGCAAGGTGACATATTATTATGACTGGCTGTGAGGAAGGGATTAATGAATAATGCACTTCCATTATCCAGTCTGTAAAAAAGGCTGGTGACTTGTTATTCAGTTTTCCTGTGATCATTGGCAAAATTCAGATTCAGGCCGAACTTCATCACTACTTGTATACGTCAGTTAATTTCTTTCATATCAATAAGTAACTATATTTAAGATGGTTGTCTCAGTAACACAACCCTTGTTTCTTTATATGGCCTAATTGGGCACAAAAACATAATTGATGGGGTCTCCTATGTAAGGCCTTGCTCTTTAAACCAGTAGAGAGATCTCCATCTTAAACGGGTTGTCTCGCTACAAAGAATAGCTTTCAAAATGTAGGGAACACTAAATGGAGACGTTTTCCAAATATATTGCTTTGTCCATCTTTTTTTGCTAAGGAGCTACAAATGATTTTATCACCTTCTGAGGGCTCTCAGGTTTCCCAAGTGACCGACCTGTGTACTCCTTACCCCCTGCTACTTGTTCTATCTGATAGCAGGGAATGATGTCATCACACAGTTCATGGCCAGCAGTGTGAAAGCTTGTGTGTTATCTGATCTAATTACTCTACTGTTTACATTAGCTCAGAAGCTTCTCCAGACCTCAGAGAAGGTAATAAACAGAGAAGTCTGAATACACAGAGCTCATATGCTAATTACAGACAGCTTGATCAGGAAGTGACAGAGCCAAGCAGCATTATTTCATTCATGCATCCTATGAAACTTTGAGATGAGACAACCCCTTTAAGAGATGCTCCTGCTCTGGTGAACCCATACTGATTATCCATTCATCTGAAAGAGCTTCAATTAATGCTATGCTTCTCTAGTGGTCTGGAATACTACACTGGCAAAATCAGTTGTTTGGTCTTAAAATTATAGGGATTGTCACCCATATAGTACAGCTGTAATGTCACTGAGCACATTATCATATAGTATCTTTATGTGTAATCTGTGTAGTTAAACAGAACTAAAAATTAACCTGCTGAGTTATTTTAACTCTTTGGGTCATGGTGTACTAGAAACTAAATGAAGTGACAGCTATATATACCTATATAAATAAGTAAATCAAAGTAATACAATTCCTTACCACTTTATATTACTCATAGACCTTCCATTTACTTTCTGATGGTCATTTTTACTGCTTTATACAATATCAATAGCTATTTAGTCATACCTACGTAATAGCCATACATGGAAGTGTTGATGATTTCTGAAACAGAGAAAACAAATACAGAGAAGAGTCCTTTAAGAATATGTCTAGGAATGTTTGCCAAATATATGCAGAATTGCTGAATTGCTTCTGTATGGTCAGACTTAGAATCATGAAGTGTAATCTATTTGAGAGACATATACATGCAGCCATTCTTCTCTTTTCTTTTTACTAATCTTTATATGCTTTGCTTTCATGTATATATTCAAACCTGAGTGTTCTCCATCACTGTAACTTTCCTAATTACCACTACGAAATACATCTCTCCATGTTTTGTTTCATCTTATTTAACGGCTTTCCTTCTCTCTTTTAACTCATATTTCCATTGCATGCAATCTTGTGCCTCCATCTCCAACTCGTAGCCATGCCAAAGTTAATGGTCGTGTTTACCTAATAATAAATAGGTAGGTACTTGAATGTCATCAAACAATGGCCAAATGGTACAATGGTACAAGGAATATTACAGCCAAAAATGAATATGGTTGAAAATCCAGTTTAGAATAGACTTTTTTTGTGAAAGTATATTTAATAATATTAAATAAATTTGTGTGGGGTGATATTTGAGCCTAAACTAGTTCCTTTGTGCTATTTATGCAAAATATTTGTGGCTTGTGTAAATGTATTCTCTTTTTTTACAAAATAACATTTTAATAGGTTACATCCATTATGCAAGGCTAAGCATTTTTTGCCTTTTATATATGTGGATATTATACAGTAGGCAGCAATTTGCAACAGGAACACATAAAGTAAATGAACAGTTGTTAGTGTCTTCACTGTTATATCAGAAAAATATGTACATTTGGTAACTAAAGTATTAAAATTATTTATATTTTGTATGTTCTTGTTTGGTACAGTTGTAAGTGCATATGGAAGTACAATTTTCTGAATTTTTTTAGTCATTTAGGCTGCATTTTTAAAATTGAATCTTGCTTTGTTGTTGTCCTTATACATATTTTCTCAATTAGTTTAAATATGTAAACCTGCAAATTATTTAAAATAAAACAAAACGATTGTAATGTTTGAACATGGACTGACATGCAAGTGTACTTTGCTAATTAAAGTCTAATATCTACAAGGATAGCAAATGGATACAAGTATTAGGCCATATTGACTTAAAAAAAAAGACCCAGCGAAAACAGAACTACGTAAAGCTGGTCTAACTGCATTTTTGGTAGATAGAGTAGGAAAGGCAGTAATGTAGTTTGGTACAGTTCCCACCCGTATCATTAATATACATGCCCAGCTATTGTAGTAACAAGAAATACTCTTAATTACAGGGTTTAAAAACTCCAAAGAACATTTTGTATGATGTCTTAATTGTAATCAAACAAATAAAGTGGTCCATAAATATATAATATTAATTCGTTCTGGGACCACCATTGTATTTTGAAACCACAACTCTATGGAAAACCTTGTATCTCTTTGAGAAACATTGTATCCTTAGGCCAATGTAACTTAGTGACCACTTTGTTTCAAAATATTGTTTTGTTAGTCCTTATGTGCACAGATCCCAGAAGAAATGGCATAGAAAACATTGAAACAATAAGGGTATGTTCACACAATGTATTTGCAGGGCATAAGTTGGCGCATAATTGCATTGCAATATACCTGAATGACGGCCACAAATATGGTAATATGATATATAATTACCCAATGTTTTCCTTGATGTACAATACGCGCAGTGGAAAAGAATTGACATGTCACTTCTTCCCATCGCTTATGCGCCGGGGAAAGTGAAAGTCAATGGGAGCCAGCTGTCATAACTTCAGAAGTATGCACTGACCGATGCATACTTCTAAAACACCCGGGGTATTGCTGCATGTATAGTATGCACCGCAATATGCCTTTTGATTTCATATGTTTTGATGAAACAAAAATTGGTTATAAAATAAAAAAGGCGATGTGTAGTGTAGATGTTCACAGGGAATAAGGGTAATAGGGTAGAATTGCTAATACATATCTAAAATTTGTTATGAATAGAAAATATAAATCATGGATGTAACCATTCATGCAAGGTGAAAAGAGAATGCCTTGTGCAAATACCATACACTGGAACAGTTAAATCGGGTATCTGCCCAATTGTATATTTGTCAAAACCATCATTAGAGGGACTACAATGAGAAGATTTTGACACAAAGCCCGACATTTCTAGCAAGAGATAAAGAAATGTTTATTTCAAATTAATTTATCCATTCATCATGCTCATTTCACTCATTTCTGTTGTGACAACTTTTATCTTGTTTTTTAATAAAATAACACAGTGTATATTGGCACGATCTTGGTTGTAGCAATGGTTTACTTAAGCTAGAATTAAGGGTTTTTGCTTAGTAGAGTATTTGAGCTAAATCCACATTAAAAAACAAACAGACTAATAGTAAAAAAAGATTGAACAAGTCTGGTATTGTCATCATGCATAAGGTATGTAACATTTACATAACGGTGAACGATATACACTTAAAAGAATATATGGTATATGGACATGGTATGCACATGGTATGTCCTATGTTAAAGAAGAATACATGTATAGGCAGTGCTACACAGTCATACCCTGCATGTAACTAAATGCAAGTTCTACAATCATTTAGTATTATAATCTGATTTAGGTCATAAATATAATATTAATATACAGCATGGGTACACTCAAGATGCATGTCCTAATTGTAGTTGTTTTAATAGGAGACATCATTAAATATTGTCATGCTGCATGCATAATCTTTATAAAAAGCATCCCTTTACCTCTCAAATTCTCATATTCCTTTTTCTCTTTCTGTTTTAATTGCTCTTGAGCAGCATCAAGAAAAAATTACCAATCCACCAAAATGAGTAAGTCCCCCTGTGAAGCCATGAAATGCACCAAATACCATGTTGCCATTTCATGCTTCTGTCTCTTAAACTCTGACTACTTTTTCCTATAGGGAAAGTATCAAGTTTAAGTGTTGCAACCATTTTGAGTACAACCTGCAAATAAACACCATAAACACATATGAGCCATACTCTTCCTTCTTTTATTCCATAATAGGAACAGTGACACATAAATGTATATACTCTAGTTTTGCAGAGTCTGTTTTTATTTGGCCAAGATATTTTCTCTTAAAATGCTTTAAAAATTAACAACTAACACATACATGTAACCCACAGATTGGTTCATCCAGATGGAAGTTTACCCGATATCACGATGATGAACTTAACTACAGAGTCTGAAATGTTGGGAGAGAAAGAGGAAAAGCAGTTGGAGGTGTATGGACAGCAAAAAAGATCATGATCAGGATTCAGGAGATGAGTGGGAGAAAGGAGATGATAAAGGTGGAGGAGGAGCTGATGATGATGAGGAGGAGGAGGAAGCTGAGGAAGAGGAATCAGAAGAGGAGGAAACATCAGGTACTAATATTATCATTCAGCAACTCACCAGAATCTATCACTTAGGCTGCGTTACACGGCACAGGACAAATACCGGCCGGTTTGCCGGCTGGTATTTGTCCTGTTTTGCGGCCGTCCCCACGGCGATGAGCGGAGAAGAGCCCTCCCCCCTCCCATTGAGGTGCTCATATTCCATCCGGAAACCGGACAGAAGAATGAACATGCTCAATGTTTTTTGAGAGGTCCGCGGACGGAAAAAAACGCTGGGCAGAACACCCGTGCAGTGGGGACTGCTGCACGGGTTTTCCAAAGAGCACAATTGTGCTCATTTTCGGCCGGTTTTTCAGAAACCGGCTGAAAAACTGGCCAAAAACCCTTGCCGTGGGGACATGCCCTTATAGTTCTTAACAGTCCTTCATGTGTCTTAGGCCACCAGTGACAGCCAGAGTATAGCACTGTTTTCTACCTAATTGTATAAAAGAGCATGTGTAGAATAAAGAGCTAGTAGTATCTGTAAGAAAGCTCCAAATAACTTATTTGAATGAACTATGACATTCTCCTTTTTGCAATACCCATAAAACATTCTGGGTAAGATATCATGCCAGTGGTTGGTAACAGAGGTCAGATAGGATTGGGTATGCAATTCTATGCAGAAGACATGTGCATAGTAAGATAAGCTGAAGATTAGGTAACCATGGTCAGGCAGAATCAGGTATACAGTCAGAGCTGTCTAACAGCATTATGGGCCCCTGGGCAGAGCTGTGAACAGAGCCCCCGCACCAACACAGAAAACAGATAAAACGTCACTTATACCAAAAAGTAAACACATAAAAACAATACCACCGCAAACACGGTGCAAGTATGTTTTTTCACATTTCACCCCAGTGAAATTTTCTTCCAATTCACAGTACATTACATGCCACCATTAAAATGAACATATTGTCCCACAAAAACAAGCCATCATGTGTCTATGTAGATAAAAATAAAAACCACTCTTTTCATGCAGAATTGACATACCACAACCAGGGCAGTATTTACAACTGAGACTGAGATAGGCTTAGATACACAGGGTGAGCAGATGGCATACACTGGATAGGCTTAGATACGCAGGGCCAGCAGATGGCATACACTGGATACGCTTAGATACGCAGGACCAGCAGATGGCATACACTGGATACGCTTAGATACGCAGGGCCAGCAGATGGCATACACTGGATAGGCTTAGATACGCAGGGCCAGCAGATGGCGTACACTGGATACGCTTAGTTACACAGGGCCAGCAGATGGCATACACTGGATACGCTTAGTTACGCAGGGCCAGCAGATGGCATACACTGGATACGCTTAGATACGCAGGGCCAGCAGATGGCATACACTGGATACGCTTAGTTACGCAGAGCATGCAGATGGCATACACTGTATACGATTTCTTACGCAGGGCAGCAGATGGCATACACTGGATACGCTTAGATACGCAAGGCCAGCAGATGGCATACACTGGATACGCTTAGATACGCAGGGACAGCAGATGACATACACACTTAGATACTCAGGGACAGCAGATGGCATACACTGGATAAGCTTAGATTCGCAGGGACAGCAGATGGCATACACTGGATACGCTTAGATATGCAGGGACAGCAGATGGCATACACTAGATAGGCTTAGATACACAGGAACAGCAGATGGCATACACTGGATAGGCTTAGATACACAGGAACAGTAGATGGCATACACTGGATAGGCTTCTTAACACCCCACAACTCCCTACACCTCACACCTCCCCCACTCCTAACACCCCACACCTCCCAACACCCCACAGCTCCCAACACCCCACACCACCCAACACCCCACTCCTAACACCCCACACCTCCAACACCCCCCCACACTCCTAACACCCCACACCTTCCTCCACTCCACACCTCCCCCCACTCCTAACACCCCACACTTCTTCCCACTCCTAACCCCAACCCCCTCAATCACTCACTCTTTATGAAGTCCAGAGAGCAGGGGCCTGGCAGTCTTCAGCTCCACTGCCGATGGGATGAGGGGAGAGGAAGGGGCAGCGCTTCTCTCTCTCTCTCTCTCTATCTCTCTCTCTCCCCAGCAGTCTCCTGCTCTTCAGTGGCACGCACTGTTGGGGAGAGAGGGAGGGGCGGGGTTATAGTGCAGGAGCTCAGAGGATCGCTGCAGTCTGGCCCCTGCTTTACTTCAGCTCCGTGCTGCCCTGCCTGCACTGTGAGGAGTACAGCGCAGGCAGGAAACATTAATAGCAGGGGCCACATCAGGCATCGCTGTAGCCTGGCCCCTGCTCTGACTGCCGTGCCGCTCTGACTGCTCTATAAAGTGCAGGCACAACAGGGCGGCGCGGCCGACCAACGAACATACCTGCGTGTATTCACTGCCACTGTGTAGGGTCGTCAGCTGCCCCAGGGGTCCCCCTGAGCGCTTGAGGTCCCCGGGCAACCGCCTACCCTGCCCAATGGAAGAGACGGCCCTGTATACAGTATTTTAGGACAGGTTTGAGAATATTTAGATGAGCTGATAATCAAATTGTAGTGGTCAAGCAGGATCAGACTGGAGGATTCAAAAGACAGTGAGGGTATTTTAGTCAGTATCCTCATTAGAGACCGTGAAAAATATATAATTAATAAACACCTTACAAATGGGAGAAAACCAGTGTGGCTAAATATAACCGTAAGTGGCACAATTGGTGATAAAAATTGGTGTGTCACTCACAGGAAGGTAGTGACACGGCATTAAGAAAATAAGATAATAAAAAAATTGCGTAAAATATAACTAAAGAGAGCAAACATTAAAACAGAGAAGCTCGTTGCCAGATAAAGCAAAAATAGTCCCAAAATATTCTTTAAAAACATAAATAGCAAGAAACTGCAAAACTGAAGTTGTTGACTCCCTCTCACGGTACACACCGCAGCCCCCGTTTCAGACTGCGGACGTCAGTTGCTGCCATGCCTCAGTTGCTGCCTGTGTCGCAGCTGCTGCGGTGAGAGTTCCTGTGCTGCTGGTGGCATCTGCCGGCAGTTACTGCTCACCTGTCCGCACCCCTGCTCACACCAGTCCTGTCTGGCTTCATCTGCGCGTTGTGACGAGAGTGCGGCAGTGCATGAGTATTTAAAGGAACAGTGTCCAAATGACTTGGCCAGTGACCCGTGAGCTGCCCTGTTAAAAGAAACTTCCTGCTCCTTCCTCGGTTTGTTGATACCCTTCATAGAGTTTGAGCCCCATTTGCTGTACTGCTGCTGCTATACCTGTGTTAACCCCGTGTTAACCCTGTGTGTATCTAAGTACCGTTATTGTTGTTCCTGCCGTTGCACCAGCTTGCTATTCTACTGTTTCCTATCTGCCGCTGTACCTGCCTGGGACCTGTTACCAATTTACAGCTACACCTGCTGTGACCAGTCACCTCTGCCAGTACCGAGGCGTAACTTCAAGCTGTTGGGCCCTGGTGCGAAAAGTGAAATGGGGCTCCCCAGTTACCATGCACCATTTACAATGCTGGTATCTTCTTATGTGGCAGGAGGGCTTTTGGGCCCCCTCAGGCTGCTGGGCCCGGTAGCGACTGCTACCGCTGCAGCCCCTGTAGCTACGCCCCTGCCCAGTGCCCCTTATCCTGCACGTCAGCTGTCGGCGCAGGTAGCCACATCAGGGGTAATGATCTGCGGTTTCCCCTTAGACTCTGCTCCCTGGCATGGTCACCACAACACCATCTACGATCGCAGTGTCCCAAAGGATCCACACCATTACCCAGTGTTCTACCCCGTTAGAACATGACACCCCGTAGGAAATAATCTGTGTGTAATGGTGGGGAATGATGAGGATAAATCAAGTCTATGTCTATTAACCCCTTCCAGACATTTGACATACATTTACATGATAGTTGGGTAGGGGTTAATGCAAATTACCATAAGTTTATGCTATGACGAGCATGTGAACTCAAAAATAGAGTTTGCAAAACCACTGTGGGAACCAGCTGTATATTACATCTGGTGTCCTGCACCATTGGCCCTGACCAGAGTTTACAGGTCTGTAGGTTTCAGAAAATAAGCACAAGCTGACGTGTTACCAAGATAGGCTATCAAATCTAGGGTTATTCATCTTGGATAAAAGACACCGTAGGGGCAATTTATTTTCCATGTACAAATATGTGAAAGGGAATTATTCTGCCATATTAGGAAGAAATGGTTGCTTTTGTATGGGACATAGGTGATTTAGTCTTCCTCTGAATTAACATTGTAGGGTTATAGGTTGGGACTTGATGGACTTGTGTCTTTTTCAAATCTTATCTGTTAAGTAATTTAAGTTGAACTAGACAACACCATTAAACTAGCAATGCAAAGCTGATTGGGGAGACATGTATGAAAGGGACTGAACCAGTTTTCTGGTGAGATTTGCGCCAAAAAACTGTTGTTGCCCTGTCCACACCTCCTACACCCTTGACAGTTTTGTATGCACCAGTTCTTAGGGGTCATGTTGCGCCACGTTCATAAGAATAGACACATTTCTGAATGTGTCTCGACAGAATGTGTCAATGTGTTAATCCATGGCAATTTCAAACTGGCGAGACAAACTTTGGCACACAGTTTGACACATGTTTTTGACTCACAGCGGGACTAATTTATAAAGTGCTGTGAGACGCTTTCATACATACTGATGAATACTACACTAAACTACTGAGAAGCACAACTGCCTAGTCTGCACCAGTTTTCATATGTCACTCTTGATGTCTTTTTGTAGATAGTATGTATTCTAAAATGCAGAAACTGTGTTCTATTAATAAAATCTTTTTATAAAAACTAATTGTTTTTTCACATGTATTTCATTCAGAATCCAGAAATAAATGGCATCTCGTTATTGACCGCTTGACAGTTCTTTTCCTGAAGTTTCTGGAATATTTTCATAAAATGCAAGTCTTTGCCTGGTGGTTTCTAGAACTTCATATAATAAAAATAGTTACTTCCTACATCATTTGGCTGACTTTAAGAGAGGTACAGCATTTGTTTCTTCTATGTGATATATACTTTACATATATTTGTATCTTGGATTCAACTACTCCTATTGTTTGAATAGCTTTGCAGACATCAGATCATCTCTTTTTAGTCTAGCATGGACTATGGCCCCCTTGGTGGATATGTGAGTGTTTTAAATAAGCTTCATGTTTGGCCCATTATAGTCAATGGCTAAATTACTAAAAATGTCACATATGATGTCAGGGAACAGGGGTATAATGTTAGAATATTGAGGGCACAGGGGCTCACAATAAAGGAGACAGAATTAGATCCCGCTGCCAACCTTAATTATGCACAAGGGAAAGGGAAAACCCCATACAGAGAGGTCTGTTGGCCATAGTCCATCTGGGACATGCAATTCAGGCTCCACCTCCTTCGAGGATGACCAGGGATACGCTATGCAACATTAGCTCGCACTTGGCTCTTACTATGCCTACACTTTGAGCTGCACACAGTCCAGACCCCTAACAACACACACACTGCCACCACCTTTCACTATAACTCTATACTACCGGTCACATGCACCAATTTGATCATTTAAAAATCTGGGCTGAGGAGTACAGCTGAAGAGAATCAAACAAACCTACGCTGGTGGTAGCTTCTGGAACTGACAATCTTTTGTCTCTAAGGTGTTTTATGAAAACTCAACCCCCAGCCCCTCCTCCTGCTTAGGTCACAGAGGGACTGGCTAACAACATGCAGGGAAACTAAGAGTCAAAAACCCAGCTTCTGTCAAAAATCATAAGAGTCTCGTAGTCAGGTATCATGACTGCCAAGTTCCCCAATATGAAATTACCAACCCAGGCATACCAAATGTGAATATGACAGATTCATAATTTGGGCCCTTTTCCTTTTCTGTGGTCCCCTAAAGCCTACATTTTTTGCATACAAGACAGGAGGTGTGGTTGGGGCCATAATCTCATAAATGAGTTATGAGAAAGATAGATTATGGCCAAGATTTGTTTGATGTATATTTTTTTCCTATCCCATCTGTTCTGAGTCCCTGGTAACATATAGTCTGGCTTATGGGTATACTTCTTACACCTTTCCTACTTAATTGGCATAGTTGAAAAAAGACCCATTAGGAATGCACCTGCTAAATAGCCCTCACTGAAGTCACTGACATGATACAATGACTGCAATATGATACATCACACACAATATTTATATACAAAACAATTTGGCAAGCCAGAATTAAACATTTGACCCAAGATGCTCATTTTCCTTACATATAACCTGATAAATTTAGATTAGCTTACTAGCCATTTTTCTCTTCTTTATATTACCATACGTTTGGCATACATTTGGCAAAATCATCTAAAACACATAATAAATCTATGGCATGGCCTGTATTACATTATAATTCTGGCACATAGTAATGGCATGGTATGCAGATACCTATGCTAAATAATGTCCAAATGTGGATATGTTCACACCCCAAAGTTTCTCTATACTCTGTAAATACTTCTTACACTGTATATAGCCAAAGCATGTCCTTATTGAATATTGTAGTAGTCATCAGTACACTCTTTAATTTGCTGAACCTAAAAAGGTTATCAACCATGCTTTTTGGGGGCAATGATTTTTGTCTATACATTAAAGGGGTTTTACCACAAAGTAAAACTGACATGGGAAGCTTACAAATTAAATAATACAATTTTCACCATTCATCTTTATTAAAAATTCTGTACCATTTTTGTTTTAGCTGCTACCTTAGTGATCCATAGTTTACAGTTTGTCTCCAGGGGATACGACCAGTGACAAGAGCTCCTCAGTCCTGGACACACATGCTCAGACATCACCCCTCCCCTCTGGCAGCTACTGTTCGTCTCTTCCCTGCTAGTAATCACATACACTCCCTGCTGAGCGAGTGATCAACCCCAGGTGTTGTCAGAGGCGTAACTGCAAAAAGTAAAATGGGCCCCCCAGCTGCCATGTACCACTTACAATGCTGGTATCTCCTTATGTGGCAAGAGGGCTTTTGGGCCCCCTCAGGATGCCAGGCCTGGTAGCGACTGCTACCTCTGCACCCCTTATAGCTACACCCCTGGGTGTTGTCATTCTACTCCTACTGTCCTCTGTATTCCTTAATAATAAGTCAAAGAGTGCAAATAAATAAAAGAAAAAAATAAACCACAATCAGGCATGTGCACTGATAAAAAGCCACATCCTTGGTTCTTGCAGGAATTTGAACCTACAACCCCTGTGCTGAAAGACAGACATGCCAAACACTCAGCTACATTGGATCTACTCACAGCTCTTTAAATAAATAGACCTTTCTTTAACTAGAGTGAGCACACTGTGGGGAAAGGCATGGTGATATTAAGCCTGCGAGGTCACATGATATGCAGTTCAAACAAATCACATAAGTCCTCATTTGAACACACTGAAAGCTGAGGTTGGACAAAACCAGGCATGAAATGCCTTTGTGATAAAACCACATTAAAAGTTTTCCCACCCAGCATATTTATCAAATGTACATTATAAATGTGGTGTTGAAAAGGCTAATAGTAGCAAATTGAGTGCAGGTTATAGTTGCAGACTTTGTACAAAGCAGTACATTATAGTGTTTGAAATAATTTAATAGATGACACAGAGGAAATAATAATGCCATTTACTGCACAAATAGGGTCAGACACTTGTGGACTCATTTAAACATCTAAGACAAGTATTAGTAATTATTTCTAGGTACAGGTACATTCATCAAGGCATCACATGTACAATCATTTGTACACTCAATTAGACAACCCGTTTAAAAATGTAGTCCTGTTACGAGAAATTCTCTTTGCCGGCCGCTCATTGCTAGGTGTCGATCCAGCCCTGCATTTGAATGACGAGGGCGGCATTAGCTAACTTCCATGTGAGTTCCGAGTATAGCCAAGCACACACACTCGGCTATACTCGGAAGTGCCCTACACATAAAGGAGGAGGACGGTGCTAGCGCTGCCCTCCTCATTCAAATGCAGTCGGCGAAGAGAATTTCTTGTAACAGGAAAACCCTTTAAAGAGCACATATCACCAGAAGTTCCTCCTTTTTTTTATTTGACAGCTTACTGTAGGCAACCAGCAGTAAAGATAGTGGAATACAGATAGGTACGAAGCCGGTGGATATTCACAGTAATGTAGTTCCAGAAATGTCAGTTTGGCAAATCCTGCAATACATCCCGGCCTTTTCACACAACTGAGTTGCAGCAGGACACCTGCTAGGTTTGTACCACTGATGTGCTTGGACTGTGGTGGGAAAGTCAGAAAATTTTGGTCAGTAACTGTTGGTTACTGACTCCAGCAGTTAGTGTTATGGCTAAAGTGTTGAGCAGGAGGTCATTGCTACGTTCCAGGGAAAGGTTTTACTGGGTCTCTGAAGGCCTCTTGAAGCCTGTTGATCCAGACATCAGGTATGGAGAAATACAGCTGGCTGTAGAGTGTTTGGGAGCCCTCTTCTCTACAGTATAAGGTCTCATCTACACAGTATGGTTTTACAGTTGAATTTTTACACAGATTTCGTATTTTGAAACTGGTGAAAATCCGACTGTCAACCAGCCCCATAGACCTAAACAGAAAATCCGAGCTGTAGACAATTTCTGGGTTGGATTTCAAAGCTGATGGCTTTGCAAAAAATTCGTAACCTGTATGTCACATCAAGGGAGGTACAGTGAGCCCTGACTGAAACCCAGCCCACTGTCCCTGCCTGCTTGACGTGCTGCCCTAGGCGGCAGAGTCAACTGGGTGACAGTCCCTGCGCTGCTAGAGTGCGGGGGGCCGTCAAGAGGAAGAATAGTCAGACAGTCCGGGTCAATACCAAAACGGAAACACCAAAGCCACAAATCGTAACCAGAGGGATAAACGTAAACAAGCCGGGGTCAAAAGCCAAATGAGAGCGAGGTACAAAATCAGAAGACAAGCCGAGGTCAGGTACACAAGTAAACAGCACAATACAAATCACAGGAAAGCAAGGCAGCCAGGAAATTTCACAGGCGCAGCACTCAGCAGGGAGTTTAAATGTGCTTCCCGGACACCGCCCCTGTAGCTGATTGGAGCGGCCTCCGGGTCCTCCCATTGGCTGGTGCAACACGCCCCCTGTCCGGAGTGGTTGGGCGTCTGTCACTCACAGAGCTTCCAGCAGCAAGTGTATCAGGGTGGGGTTGCAAATCAGCTGCTGCAGCCTGTTTATCCCTGCAGCCTGAGTGCAGCCTAGCCCTGACACTGTACATTCTTCCACCAGATTTATGGTGGAAAATCTACTGTTTAATGTTATATTGGCCAGCCAAATCTGACCACAAAATCAATTTTAAAAAGTCATAATAAATGAAAACCGATTGTAACATACCATTGGATTCTGTTATAGAATCTGACAGTATTTTACATTTGTCATGTGGATATATAATAAAAAAGTTTCTCAAGCACAGCAATTGAATTTCTTATTAAAAGTACAAAAATGTATTAGGGTACTCACATAAAATCATTCAGTATCAAGCAGTTCAAAAAGTGCGTATGCATTTTGTTGGAAAGAACTGGCAATTTGTCTTTGGTCATGTGGACATACTCTTACTGAGCAAAAGAGAGAGGAAATCCTGTAAAAGGTGACTGTGAGACATTTGTCTATCTGCTAACGGACTGTAACAATAACACAGTGGTGTATGGACTTTATGTTGTTAGTTTGTTGAAATAAAGCTATTTCCGTTGCAAGTTTAATGGCTGCTGATAAACCTCCATCTGAAATATTATTGTTCTAGTTGTTGAAATAAACACATTTTGCATCGAATCCTACTTGTTGCTTACCATTTGAGAAGCTAAATCCCACACAAAAAAATCTCTGTAAATATTTGACACAACTTTTCCTTTCACATCCATCACTGTCCATCTCATTTTCCTATAAACCCCACAGCATGGGAGATGTTGCTAGTGAGATCTCATATAGGAAGGCCACTGTTAAATTTGATTTGATGAATAATTAAAGAATTAAGAGAATATTAAAGTCACTTTCATTAATATGTTATGCCCAACCTATTGAATGCATGGTTCATAATTCTTCTTATTTGGTACAGGTGTCTTTGCTCAACTATGTGTTTTTGATTGCCTGGGCATTTGCGTTACCATATTCCCAGCTCCGTCCATTGGCATCAAGTGTTTGTACTGTCTGGACTTGTGTAATCATTGTATGCAAAATGTTGTATCAACTAGCAACCATTGAGCCACTGAACTTTTCCAGTAACTGTACTATGGTAAGCTATATCACACAACTATGTAACTAGATATATTTTCCATCTATTAAACACAGATTCTATTAGATATGCTTTAGATATATACCAACAAGAAAATTAGCAACCCATAAATTCAATAATTCTATTAGTATATGTCAAAGCATAAAAATTATTTCAGATGATAAAAAAAATATATAAAAATGGGGGACAGAGGAAGCCATATGCAAAATGTGCTTCTGGACTGCACTCGGTTTGTCATACCCGCTCTCCCCCTCTTTGGGTAATGTTCTTTGATTGCCTGTTTTATGCTGCTTTATCATACTGTATATTGTTCTGATCTTTTGCACTTTATCTTCCATTATTATCTATTGGGGTTGATGTGGTGATTGCCCAATTTTTGGTCCATTAAATTTGGTATGGTGAATTAAATATTTTGTGATTATTCATTCAATATCTATTTAGCATGATATGCAATTCATTTTGTTTATTAAATATTATATGGATTGATTAAACACTTGTTAATATATGAATTAGTAGATATTTATTAAACGTTTTGCACTTGCACTTTATACCTCTGTAAATTCATGGCCACTATAGTGTAAGAGTATCATGTTTTTCTAGGACCTTAGTGTGTTACATTTTCTGTATACTGGTAAATTCTTTCATTCTGAACAATTTTTATGTTTTTTACTATCTGAAATAGTTTTTATGGCTTGCTGTATTCTAATAAAATTGTCTTGCTAATTTTCTTTTTGGTATATGTTGATTTCCTGTTTTTGCGGACCTTTCTTATTGTGCCTTTTTCCTTTTTGGTTAAAATAGATATGCTTTAGGTCTCAGAGTGTTTTGATATTGTACATTGTGGTTTATAAAAAAATATAATACACTAATACATTTTTTACATAAACATAGGACATAAAAATGCATATATTGATAATCCTATATTTGCAATATTACTGTCCAGTATAACATGTATGTTTTGTCTTTATATTTTAGCCTTTTCTCAATCAGACAAATATTGTTAATACAGAAGACCTTCAGAAATCACTCCTGTATAGTGGACCAATTGACCCATCTGGTTGGGTAGGACTAAAAAAGTCTGTACCTCTTCTTTCATACTTACGGGTAATTTGCATTCCTTTTATATATATTCAAATTACTTCATTTAATAATTTTCTTCATAATAGTAGTTATAGCACACGCAAATCTGTAGCAAATCTACTTCATATTACATCATATAAGTGGATCTTTGTTGGAAAGATAGAGATAAAGCAATGATTCCACTTGTATTGAAGCCTCAGTTTGAAGACTTCACTAGGAATTTCCTCAGATATGACAAGAATAGCGCAGCATGTAGGAATGTTCTTGCTGTTAAAAAGATGTCAGTAGGGTTTGTCAGGCACCTAGAGGATCATTTATATGAAAGATCCAGCACAGCATTGTGACTATTAGTGAAGTCAGGAGACTTAGCCCCGGTTCACACGGCTTATTCAATACGGAATTGCGAGCCGGTTTGCACTCGCAATTCCGGCTTGAATAAGGTGCGGGGGCGCGGCCCGCTGGCCCCATAGACTTCCATTATCCACGGCGCGTATTGCGCCTGGATAATGTGCATGTCAGTTTCAGGAGCGACGGAATCCACTGTTCTCTATGAGAACGGTGGATTACCGTAATTACTGCGACGGATTGGCGCCGTACTGCAGCGCAAATCTGGCCGTGTGAGCGGCCCCTTAGGCTACGTCTACACGGCACTGGTTTACAGTTTGCATTTTTAATCAGGTGCATAAAAATAAGTACAGGGAAAAGGTTTTGACAGCCAGATGTCTAACTTCTCCCTTCCTTATTCCTTACAGAATAATTTACTCATGCTGTTCATACTAGCTTTCGAAGTCACCATTTACCGGCATCAGGAATATTACAGGTGTAGAAACAATTTGACAGCACCAGTCACAAAAACAATATTTCATGATATCACAAGACAACACCTGGATGATGGGCTCATAAATTGTGCCAAGTATTTCATAAACTATTTTTTCTACAAATTTGGTATGGAGGTAAGCCTTTTAGGAAAAAAAAAATAACTTAAGAACAACTTTTTTTAATCTTGATTTCATTTAAAAAAAAAAGATTTTCTGCATTAAGAATGTTTACACATTGCTGATTTATTGCATGTTTTTAGTTTTGATGTGGATTTTGTAAAACATGCACATTTTTCTGCAGATTAGCTGTGGAATTTTAAGATAATATCTGCAGAACTTCTCACAGAAATAGTCTCATTAACACAATCTCTGTTTATATACCCTACTCGGACACATGGATGTCATATGGAGGAGGGGGGGGGCACCTCTCTATTGGCCGCCATGTATGACTTTGTCTCCTGTATCCCTTGTATTTCCTGCAGTGACTGCTGCAGGGTAAATGTATGACTAGTCTCAGTTTCCCCTGGCTCTGATAAGTTATTCTGAAACTTTTAATTGAGCATTTTGCAAATTTTCAGCTATCATTTCACATATGCCCACTTTGGTAACACAGCAGCAAAATTGGCCAGACACTTTGTGAACCCTGCATATTTGTACCAAGTATAAAAAAACAAACAAAACTAGGCAAATTATATTGTTTCAGGTGTATCAGCATTAGGGCAGAAAATGTAAGCTTTCAAGACTAATATTTGTGGTAGAAAAGTAGTGATAGAAATGTGTTCTGGGAACAAAGACAAGGTATTAAATCTGGTTGATTTGGCATCCAGTAAAAACACCTAACGCTTCAAAAAGTTGTAACTTTACACTAAACGCAGTATTATACAAAATTGTCATTTTCCTTTTTTTGTGCAGACTTGCTTCTTACTGTCTGTTAATGTAATCGGTCAGAGAATGGATTTCTTTGCCATGATCCATGCATTTTGGCTCTTTGCCGTACTGTATAGACGCAGGAGAAAAGCAATTGCAGAAATCTGGCATAAATATTGCTGCTTTCTCGCTTGTATTATTACATTTCAGTACTTCATATGTATTGGCATTCCTCCGGCTCCATGTAAAGGTAAATATCATCTTTCACCCATACATTTTTTGTTAGAGCAATTTTTTTCATTTTGCCAAGTTATTCCTATGCCAAGGAATAATTGTTTTTAAATCTGTTATCTCTGTTTCTAGACTACCCTTGGAGACACCACGGAGCCAAATTTAATTCCAATATAATTAAATGGTTGTACTTTCCAGACTTTATTGTGAGACCTAACCCCCTATTTCTCATCTGTAAGTATGCTCATTTGTAGTATATAGAACATTGTCATATAATTCTGATAATTTAGCCTGCACTTTTTCTGATGAGACACCTATCACAATAACTAGATTTTAATAACCTAAACATGTGTTTAATTTACACCCTAATGTTCTTCTGTGATAAACTGCAGTTTTAAAGAGCTTTTATATTAAGTTGCTTGTCTACATAGCACAGGTTATTGGTCAGATTTTCAGCGGATTCAGTATTTAGAATCTGCAGAAAATCTTACTTTAATCTGGATTCTGGTGGATTTTAAAACATTTTGGGCCACATGTATGAAATTTGGCGTTTAAACACCAAATTTCATGCGAATAATAATAGCCTAGAATGTGCCTGATTTATGAACCCGCTCTACAGCGGGTCATAAATCAGGTGCATTCTAGCGCTAGTGTGACATTTCTGGCTCAAGTATACCACTTTGAAAGTGGTATACCTGTTCCAGCAGTAACGCGACTAGAATTGCCATAGCAAAGCTATAAATCTATACCTTTGTACGGTTGTAGTGAGCCCCGCCTCCTGCACGCCCCCCAAAATC
Source organism: Phyllomedusa bahiana (assembly GCA_025379985.1). NCBI lineage: Eukaryota > Metazoa > Chordata > Amphibia > Anura > Hylidae > Phyllomedusa > Phyllomedusa bahiana. The sequence continues at coordinate 37,765 of JAODAL010009361.1, forward strand.
AGGCGCATTACAAAGTGCCACTTGCGGTCTGTAATGCTCCTGATAATGGAGTTCAGAAGGGTTTTCAGTGAAGCGAACGGGGCTGCGCCTGATGTCTGGCTGTAGACTTCTAGCGCAGCCCCGTTCATACATGTCCCCCTTTGTATCTTCCGCTGGATTCCTATCGGATTCTCGTACAGTCAATGTACTGGGCCAGTAGGGTATTCAAAAACCAAATGTGTTTTTTTTGCACAAATCCTTGATGTTGAAATGCAATAGGGTTTTGTACAGCATTTTATCTATGCTGTGTAGATGTAGGCATACTGATCACTGTACATAGTTTGTCTGATGTGTAGATGCACCTTTAGTCCAAGATTGTAATCACAGATAAGCAAATAAAAAAAAAAAATCAATAATCACTTTAAATTACATTTACATTGCACCAGAGGCAATTATTTGCTTATTTTGCCACGTGTAGCTGAGGCCAACCAGATATCAGTTGAACGGCTGTCCATATATGTTTATATATGTTTAAGTGATTGGACGGTTTAAGCGTACTGCAAAGCGAATTGCTGTTGTAGAGCAGCTCTACTTATTTACTCACCAACTGAGCCTTGATAGAGAAAAAGAACGGGGCAGCCTTCATGGAACATCCATTTAAGGACTATTTTTCCAGCTTTAAAAATGTTTACAATAGAAAAAAGGAAATTTTGGGAAGCATGACTTTTGTGGTAACTTTCCTAACTGATGTATCATTTTTTAGGTTTTGCTAATTCAAAGGCTCACTATGCTATAAATAAGACTCAATTGATTATGATATTGAACAAACCAGACAGAACACATAAGGGGCACATTTGTATAACCAACAGTTTTTCTTAGTTTTAGGGGTTGTTCTGTTCGAATAGAAGTTAAATTGTAGGCTGTGCCAAACAAAATTAAAAAGGTCTATAGTCACCTTGCTCTGGCCTTCTGTTTCAGGGCTGGGTTTCCCCCGTCTTCTTTTCAACTCCCATTTGCTTCCGAACAGGACGTCACCTCTGCAGTAGCTGATTTGCTACAGCAGTCACATGCCACTTTCCTTACATCACCATGCGGAAGTGAACAGCTCTAAATAGTGATGTAGGCAGAGGCACACAATGTCCCATTAGGAAGTGAATGAAAGTTAAACGGAAGACTAAAGAGACCCAGCGCTGAAACTCGAGATCAAAGGAAGGTGTGTATAGACTATTTTATATGGTTTGGAATGGGTGGCTTGCTATTTATTTTTATTCAAACTGGACAACCCCTCTAAGTTATGGGAAGATAAAAGCTGAAGGCATCACTAACATTTTTGTATAACAGTGCATATACTAAATAACTTGAATTAATCTGTTTTGATTATTTTCTTAGATAGTAGTAGACTTATTATTGACCTAAATCTTGAAAATTTTGGGAGCTTTCAAGCAGTTAAAATAAGTGATATAGCAAAAAGGCCATCTGTAGTTTTTCTTTCTCTGTCTGGTGCTTAGTTTACAATGGGTTCATTGTCTTCAAGATATAAGACAGTGAAACAGCAGTGACACAATTCTTAGATGTAAAACATGTTGACCATGCACAGCATAAAAAAAACTTCACAGTGTATTTGGAAGAAATGAGTCATTTTATTTCTGTGGCATTCTAAATTCAGTAGATAGAAGGTCCCTTTCAGTAAGAAAGATAGAAAACTTGGAAAACATTGTGTCATTTACCATGATAAGAAATGTTATAGGACGTTGTTTTAAAATTCAATAAATATACAATATATAACTTAACTTTTTAAAAAGAACATATATGATACACAAAAGAAAAATGTACATATTAAAAACTTATTTAATTATTTTTGCACCATAATAGCTATAGAAATTGGCAGAACTATGTGCATGTAGTCCATGTGAACCATAGGCAGTCCATGTATCACTTTACACTGGCTCTTTATGGAACCGAAGCATGGAAATATTCACTATATTCTATTAGAAAATTTGGAAATTGAGCAGAAAAATATTCCTTTTTCTTTTCCTGTTGTCCCCTTGTTTCTTTATCCACTTTAATTTGCTCCATTCTTCCACTGCTATTTTTGTTATTTTTGGTACCCAATTTGTAAATTAGTATTTTTCCATCAATAAGTTGACAACTGGGTTGTTATAGCCACCCAGTGTGTTAATTAGTCCTGAACTTTTCCTGCACTGACACTGTTAGATGAGAAAATGCAGTGTTAGAGCAACCTGAATAGCATATTTCCCAGATACATAGTTATATGGTATAGAGTATGTTTATGCCCTCTTCATATAGTGTTTGAGCAACTTATCACCAGCAACATCTGTTTGTCTCCCTGTCTGAAGTAAGAAGTAACATCATTTTGGTAATCTGGAGATATCACAGGATTTTGCTACTCAAGTGGCTGTGACATTGTCCTATCTACCTACCTATTTATCTGGGGCCTATCTACCTACCTATGCGGGTTCCACCTACAGCCTACCTATCTAACTGCGGCCTAACTGCTGCCTGTCTACACGGGAAATATTTACTGCCTACTACCTGGGGCCTAACTACTGCCTACCTACCTGGGGCGTAACTGCTGCCTACCTACCTAGGACCTATCTAATGGAGGTTTACCTAACTGTTAATAGGAATCTGAGGGGAACAGGTCATAGCTGTACAACAATTTTTTATTTTTTTTTAAATATAATGCCAATTTTTACTGTTGTGGCAGAATCAAGACAGAAAATCTTGCTGTCTTCAGGTACAGCTGTCAACAGGCTTTATGTATGTAAACTAGTGGAATTAAGAGTTGGAGGCGATGCTCATAGCAACTGGCATCAGATTGCAGGTTTTATTTTGTCTTACGAAATAAAATAAAAAAGAATAAAAAGTACTAATACATTATATCATCTCCCCTGAATTTGTTGAATTTTTTTATGGACTAGTCCCTTTCACTCCACATTTTGTTTCTGTGCTTTTTCTTTCCAAAAACATATGTTGAGGTCATTTAACCTGCCTATTCACAGCGCTATAATAGAACGTCTCCAGCTGGAGTGCATTCCTGCTGGATTACATTCTACACGTTTCTGGAAAAAAGATATGCAAGAAGCATACGGAGCAAAAATGTGTTGTGAAAAGGGCCTGAATTAAAAGTAATAATGCTGAATCTCTGTGAGAACTTGGAGATAGAGGGGGACATGTATGAAAACTGTCTAGACTTTCTTTGTTGCCCATAGCAACCAATCAAAGTGCCCCTTTCATTTCATATAGTGCTCTGAAAAACTGAAAGGTGAGCTCTGATTGGTTTCTATTGGCAACAAAGAAAGTCTAGACAGTTTTCATACATGTCCTCCAAAGAACAATTACACACAGAGGCCTAATCAATTCAGCCCACTATGGAGGATCAAAAGCAGCTAAAAATATTCAGTTGGAGGCTGTAAGCCTCTTAATGAAGTTGTTTTCAGCACAACTTTAAAGGGGTTGTATCATTTTATTAAATGGTCTTCAGAATAAGGGGACAGTGAAAACAAGCAACTTTGCAATTGGATATCATTTGCAAAGCTGTCTTGTTTTCACAGTCTGCCTTATCTTCGTTTTCTGTAAACACAGTTCCCCAGTGCTGGTCAGATTCCTCCTCCTTTAATTTCATTGGCTGATGGCTCTACTAATTTACATTCTGTCTGGCCCCCGGTGGTATTCACGGGAGCATGCATTCCTACCTCTCTCACTCAAAATAAGGGGCCGGCAACAATTTCACTCTGCACAGCCAACACAGTAACACTGCAGCTGCTTCTACAATCAGAAAACAGCAGAATTGTGCCTCAGTGCCTTAATGCTCCTGCGTGTAAACATAGAAGGGAGACAGATCTGTGCTGCTCTAAATAAGTTCATAGAAGACTGGATTCAACTGTAACAAACCTCCAGCTGTGAGAGGAGATCAGTGCTCTGAGTTCATAGAAGACTGTCTAGACTGAATGCAGGCCTGTGGTATGTAAACAAACAGCTCTTACAAAATAAGACTGCATAGGGAGAGGAACGACACAGTGCATGTGGACTCAGACAGAGAGGGGGGCATGTGCCATCCCCTCCCACTGATCTCAACAGAGAGGAGGGGGGAGAGCACACTGACTCGGTAGCGAGCATGAACAGTGAAGCGGGGATGATGTCATCCCCCTTCACTTAAGAAACACCCAGCTGGGAGGGGAAGAAGCACCCCTGGATTTCAGAGCTGGGAAACTGAAAATACAAATGAAACTCACGAACTGATGAAGCGACAAATCCCCTTTAAGCCTTTTGTAGTATGGTAAAGTGATTAAGATCCCATGTTTGCCTTGGGTCTAACAGTGTCTTAAAATGTTCAAATTCTTATACCTATGTAGAATGGATTAGTCACATTTAGTTTTAGTCACATTTTTCATTAAAAAAAAAACTTTTAAAAAATCTGTACTTATATTTATTAGCAATGTGTCTTTTTCTGTCTACCCATCAGATGATTTTATGCTATTGCTTTGTGCATCTCTTCAAAAGCAAGTGTTTGAGGATGAAAATAAAGCAGCAGTGCGGATCATGGCAGGGGATAATGTGGAAATATGTATGAATCTTGATGCTGCATCATTTAGTCAACACAATCCAGTACCTGATTTTATCCACTGCAGGTATGCATACAATACAAAGGCCAAGCAGTATCTACCAGATAGTTAAAAGTGTTTTCCCATCTTGGACATTGTGACATATCGTTAAGCATATGCCATAAATGTGTGATAGGTGTGGGTCCTAGGTCTGGGGATCTGCAGATCTTGAGAACAGTTTCCTGAAATTTTCTGTGCAAAATGGAGAGGTGCATGAGCAGCACTCTCTATTCATTTCAGTGGGGATTCTGAGTGCAGCCAAGCTTACCAGCTTGGCTATACTTGAAATTCCTATTAAAATGAATGGAGAGCGCAGTGCATGCACGACAACCTATTTGTTCCATCGGAGACTTTTGTGGGCCTGTTCTCAAGATAGCTGCAGGTCCCAGAGGTGTGCAGACCATGGTGCCAGCTGACAGATCCTGACCAAGACTACAAAATATTTTCAAAAAAGTTGCAGCACTCCTCCACAAAAAATTTAAGAAAAAAGTATTTTTAGAAAACCATGTCATTGCTGTCTATCTATATATTATAAAGGTCTAAGATGGGAAAACTCCTTTAGCAGATACACCTCTCATATTTCTGATTTCCTCATCTGAAACATACCTAACAGATTCTGTATCATATAAATCAGCTATACAGAATCCTTTATCGAAAATATCCCTGTGTGTTAGTTGGAAAGTTAGCATAAAATACTGAAAAATTAATATTTCTGATATAGTGATATTATGGGCCACATGTATGAACCTGTTTAGGTCTAAAACTCACTTTTTTGCCCATAGATTACTAGACTTAGGTCTTAGACCTAAACATTTTCATACATGTGGCCCTAAATGGTAAGCATAAATGGTAGAAGTTCTATAGTCATTTCCATGTGAAAATCCATTGTAATATAATAGTTTTCATTAAAATGTATACTCACCTTTAACATCTATTGTATTACAGGTCTTATCTGGACATGTGCAAAGTGATCATATTCAGTTACCTCTTCTGGTTTGTCCTCACTGTAATATTCTTTACGGGAACAACAAGAATCAGTATATTCTGCATGGGTTATTTGGTGGCTTGTTTCTACTTCCTCCTATTTGGCGGAGACTTACTTCTAAAGCCTATACGGAGTATTCTACACTACTGGGATTGGTTAATAGCATACAATGTCTTTGTTATAACTATGAAAAACATATTGTCAGTAAGTATTTATATGCTTTCAAAATTATGCTTTTATTTACTGTTGTGTTATGTACATTGACTTAGACACTGCGGCCATCTTTACTGCAGCATCTAAAGGGTTAAACAGCACAGGATGGTGGTGGAATCCTCATTCATTGGAACCACCGAGTGTTAGCTGCAATTAGCAACTAACACCCGGCGGCTATGTATAAAGCCCCTTACTGGCACTATGACGTACTCATACCTCATACATCATATGTCGTTGAGGGGTTAAACTATGCCCCCCTCCCCAAAAAAAAAAACAAAATACAACTTCTTCTGCATAAGACAAGTCCTCATACAGTGGGTTGCAAAAGTATTCATACCCTTTGAACTGTTCCTTATTTTTAAATGTTACAGCCACAAACACACTTGCTAATTTGTGTTGCTGTTTCACATAAAATATATCTAAAACACATTTAGTTGTGAATTGTAAAGAAAATATGTGTTTTTTCCAAATTATTTGAAATTAAAAAACTGAAAAGTATGGCACGCATATTTTTTCAGCCCTCTGTACTCTGATACCCTTAAATAAAATCCAGTGTGACCAATTGCCTTTAGAAGTCTTCTAATTAATAAATAGAATATATATGTATGAAATTTATTCTTAGTGCATATACAGTTGTTTTTTTAAACATTATTGAACAAACAGCATCATAAAAACCAAGGAACACAAAAGACAGCTCAAGTTTAAACTTGTGGGAAAGTGTGTTGTAGGGTTAGATTTTTTAAAAAAAAAATAGCCCAAGCTCTGAACATCTCACGGAGCACTGTCCAATCCATTATCTATAAATGTAATGAATATGGCACAACTGCAAACCTACCAAGAAATGGCCGTCCACCTAAACTGACAGTCCACACAAAAAGAGCACTAATCAGAAAAACTGCCAAGAAGCACAGGGTCACTCTGGAGGAGCTTCAGAGATTCACAGCTTGGGTAGAAAAATCTGTCCATAGGACAACTATTAGTTGTGTACTCCACAAGTCTGACCTTTATGGGTGCATTGTAGTGCCACTACGACAACTCAGGCTCAGATAGGTCACCTGATCTTGCTGTTCTAACTGTAATACGCCTAGATTTGGCATCAAGGAATCATAAATGTGTCTAATCCTATGAATGTGGTGTGACGCCCCCAGATCTTTGGTGCCTTAAAAAGCGTGTTTGGCGCGTTACAAAGGCACTTATCGCGCCGAAGTTTGGAGTGCGCCTGTTCATAAATTCTTTTTGGCTCAAAGTACAGCAGAAAACTGACACAGCCCCGTTCATATATGTCATCCTAAGTACTTTTCAGGCTCAGGGCTTCAGGGGCTAAACAGACCCATCAGGAGATGCATCAGGTCCTATTTAACTAAAGTGTTGCTAGATGTTTTTACACGGTCACACAATACATTTATAAAATGTGTTTTGTATTGCAGATAGGGGCATGTGGCTACATAGACTCACTGATAGAAAACAGTTGCTGGTTAATTCAGGCATTCAGTTTGGCATGCACGGTGAAGGGGTATGATATCCGTAAGTAATTACATTTAACATATAATATATAATAAAGTATTTTTGTTTTCACAGTTAGAAATAAAACTGCCCAAATAGTAAATGTCTGATATATTTAATTGTAGTGACCTTTGAGTAAAGGTCTGTTACGAACATGCTTGCTTCTCAGGAACTCAAAAAAATAAAAAATGAGAACATGTCAGTAAGATAATATTGAATAGCATTAGGGCAATTATGATGACCCATACAATTATCCAGTTAAACACAATTATTTTATTGGTGGATTTGCAGTATACAATTACATTATTTGTTTTGTATTTTATTTCTCTTTTTATCCAGTTGTTTATATTGCACATTAATCTACTTTTTGTATTAATCCCAGCATAGGATACTTACATTCTAGTATGTAAAGATATGTAAACATGACACATTTCTGCGCTTCAGCTTCGTAATCTGTATGCAGGAATACATAATTTTTTGTCTTTTTGCTTTCCTAGCAATGGACCAAAAAACCTGTCAATTGCCAAGTGGTGAGGCTGGTATCATCTGGGACAGTATATGTTTTGCATTTCTCTTATTACAAAGACGGGTTTTCATGAGCTATTACTTCCTACATGTAGTTGCAGATATTAAATCTTCTCAGATTCTCGCTTCAAGGTATGTTAAAGATTTTTTGGGACTATGTTAATTATTAATATGAGAATTAAAGAGATTTTACCATCTCATACATTTATGGCATATTGATAGTTTATGCCTTAAATGTGTGATAGGTACAGGTCCAACTTCTGGGACCATCTTTAAAATGGGCCTCTAAGGCTATGTTCACACGACTTAATTGCGGGACGTAATTACGCCCCGCAATTACGCCGTGTGGCCGGGAGCGGGGGAGAAAGTTGGGGGCCGGCACCTCGCCGACCCATAGACATTCATTACCAGCGCGCATATACGCCGCTGGTAATTCACATGTCAATTATCTCCCCCCTCGGCGTATTCGCCGAGCAGGGAGAGGAGACGTAATCCATAGTTCTCTATGAGAACTGTGGATTACCGTATTGACTTGGACGTTTTCAGCCCGTAATTTGCTCACTCCGGCGCGTTATTACGGACTGAAATACGTTCAGTTTTAAGCCGTGTGAACATAGCCTAAGAGACTCAATTCAGAATGGAAAGGTTGTCGAATCTCTCCATTGATTTTCAGTGAAGAGTTCTGACCACCTCTCTTCTCTGAATGGAGACTTTTGTGAGGCCCCTTTCTCAAAATAAGTGTGGGTCCCAGATTCCAGGACGCACGTTTATCAGACATTTATGGCATATCCCATCGATATGTAATAAATGTGTTATGTGGGGAAACCCTTTTAACTTTGTGGGTAAATTTTAAGCAACTTTTTTGAAGATAGGTTGAGGAAAGAAGCAGTGTTGGAAGATAGTATGTAATGTCAAATACTGCATTCTATTTAGGGAAGTTTGTTTCAATGAAATGAGTTACATGGGAAGTGTATCTTTTTAGTAGACACTGTCTGGGTTTCTGTTTCAAAACACAAATATATATGTATTAATAACACTTTTTTATGAAAAAGTTTCAACTCTTTAACTTACCTTTTCTTTCAGAGGAGCAGAACTCTTTCAGGCTACTATTGTCAAAGCTGTAAAAGCAAGACTTGAAGAGGAGAAAAAATCCATGGATCAGCTGAAGAGGCAGTATGTGTCTTTTTTATGTTTCTTTATCGAAGAGTCCATAAAAAATTGCACATTTCTATTATATAAAATATAAAGATATACAGAGGGTTGCAAAAGTATTCATATCCCTTCAACTGTTCCTTATTTTTAAATGTTACAGCTACAAACTTACTTGTTACTTTGTGTTCCTCTTTCACATAAAATTTTACTGATATACATTTATTTGTGAATTGTAAAGAAACTGTGTTTTTCCAAATTTTTTCTAATTAAAAAACTGAAAAGTATGGCATACATATTTTTCACCCCTCTGTACTCTGATACCCCTAAATAAACTCCAGTGTGACCAATTGCCTTTATAAGTCATCTAATTATTAAATAGAATACATATGTATGAAATGTATTCGTAGTACATCTACAGTTGTTTTTTGAAAGCCTCAATGGTTTGTTGAGAACATTAGTGAACAAACAACATCATAAAAACCAAGGAACACAAAATGCAGCTCAAGGATAAAGTTGTGGGAAAGTGTATTGCAGGGTTAGGTTTTTAAAAAAATAGCCTAAGCTCTGAACATCTCACGGAGCTTTGTTCAATCCATCTTGTGTAAATGTAAGGAATATGGCACAACTGCTAACCTACCAAGACATGGCCATCCACCTAAACTAAAAGCCCACACAAGGAGAGCACTAATCAGAAAAGCTGCCAAGAAGCTCAGGGTCATACTGGAGGAGCTTCAGAGACTCACAGCTCAGGTAGGAAAATTTGTCCATGGGACAACCATTAGTTTTATACTCCACAAATCAGGCCTTTATGGAAGAGTTTCAAGAAGAAAGCCATTTTTGAAAGTAAGTCATAAGAAGTGCTGTTTGCAGTTTTCACAAATCTATGTACGGGACACAGCAAGCATGCAGAAGGAGGTGCTCTGGTCATATGAGAAGAACAGGTAACTTTTTATCCTGAATACTTTGAACAGGGCTGCACCAGAATTCTGGCCTCAAAAAGCGTAGTAGACCAGTTCTATAGATGTATGAACAGGCGTACTCCAAACTTTGGCGCTATAAGTGCCTCAGTACCGTGCCAAAGACACTTTTTAGCGCGCCAAAGTTTTGGGACATTCTGGGGGCGTGTCGCACCACATTAGTAGAAGTAGACACATTTATGATTCTTTGATGCCAAAACTTTGACGAAGAACAGTTACAACAGCCAGACCAAGTTAAAAGTGGTCTGCTTGAGTTGTCGTATTGGCACTATACTGCGCCTGTATGTATGAACTGCAGAAGAACAGGTTCATACATTTTGGCGCAGTCTATACTACCTTAAAGCCTTTTAGAACTAGTCTATCAGCGCCAGAATTCATATATGTCGCCTTTTGTGTGGACGAAAGCCAACACTGCACATCACCCTAAACAGACAATTCCGACTGTAAAGCATGTTGGTGACAACATCATGATGTGGGTGTGCCTTGCGTTAGTAGGAACTGGGAAGCTGGTCAGAGTTGATGGGATGATGGATGGAGCTACATACAGGGCAAACCTGGAGCAAAACCTGTTAGAGGATAAAAAAGACTTGAGATTGGGTATAGGTTCACCTTCCAACAGGACAACAACCAAGCATATGGTTTAAATCAAAGCATATTCATGTGTTAATATGGTCCAGTCAAAGTCCAGACCTTAATCCCACTGAAAATATGTGGCATGAATTGCTGAAAAGGTTTGCCGACCAATCTTACTGAACTAGAGCTATTTTGCAAACAAGAATTGGCAAAAATTCCAGCCTCTTGATGTGCAAAGCTGGCAGAGACTCTCATTGCAGCTAAAGTTGACCCTATAAAGTATTGACTCAAGGGGGCTGAATGCATATGCACACCTCACTTTCAGATTTTTAATTTGCAAAAATTTGACCTATCATTTTCTTCACATTTCACAAATACTTGCTTCTTTCTGTTGCTCTCTCACATAAAATGTCAATAAAATATATTTAAGTTTGCTATAACGTTTAAAAATGAAGAACAGTTTAAGGGGAATGAGTACTTTTGCAACCCACTGTAAAAATGAGAATTAGGTAATCAAAAGACAGAATTGTGAGATTGATTGTCAGAAATCTGAGATCTTGAGAACTATTCCAATAATCAAACAGTGAACACAGGATTAGTTTATCTATTTTAGTTCACAATTGGTTCTAATTGCTTTTACAATATGTTGCATGTGTGTATGCCATAATGCTTTTAATTTTACCAGGATGGATCGCATTAAGGCCAGGCAAGAAAAATATAAAAAAGGTAAAGAAAGAATGTTAAGTCTTGCACAGGAGTCAGGAGAAGGCCATGAGATTCAGAAGCATGATGAGGATGATGATGAAGGTAAGGTATTTTTATTTGGGAAGGTTCAATATTTCAGTTGCAACTAAGCATTTTATGGTAAGACTTAAAATTGCAAATTCATTACATAAAATAAAAGTTTTGAGAGGTTGATATTTTGTAGATGTCTTGCTAACAATCAGAAAGTCTATCATTTTTATCCAAAGTGGCAAAAAGCTAATTTAAATAAACTTCAGATGTAAAATGATGCCTTAGGGATTGTCCCCACAGCACGGGTTTTCAGCCGGTTTAACAGACGGTTTTCGGTTTTGAAAACCGCCGGACGTTTTATTAGACCGCCGGCGGTCAGAAAAACATTGATCATGTTCATTCTTCTGCCTGATTTTCGTGCGGAATATGAACATATCAGTGCGAAGGGGGAGGGCTTTTCTCCCCAAACAGCGGAGAAAAGCTGTCCCCCCGCAGCCGTTTGCACAGCTGCAAAACAGAGCAAATACTGGTTGGATAACCCGACCGGTATTTGCTCTATGCTGTGGGGACGGGCCCTTATAGTGCTGCTATCCTAGTTGGAGAATCTACTATGTAGTATAGATGAGAGAAAATACAGAAGCTGCCCTTTTCTTGTAGCTTCCCCAGACTCCTTTGCTCCCTGTAAGAAAAAGGCCATATAGTAAAGATATACAAATGTAGATCTAGTAGGATTTAAACCTTGATTGGAGTTATCCTTTCAACTGTCTGTCTGATAACAAAACTAAGTAAGAGAAGTACCCTTTGAAAAAGAGAGCTATGACCTGATTAGTTATTATTGGGAACTCCTCCATATTTACTAGTTTTAAAGTGGTGCTCCAATCCCTCACTTTGATGGTATATGCCATCAAATTGTGATAGGTGGGGGTCACGCACTTATCTCGGGAACGGGAGTTCAAAAGTCTCTATCCAGAATGAAGAGTCTTCACATTTGTGCAGGACTCTCCATTTTGTTCTGTAGGAATTCCCAGTACAGGTGAGTGGTATGTTCAGTTGTACTCAAAAATCACATAGAAAAGAATGTAGATTTGTGTGCAGGTGGCTCTCCATTTTGAGCGAACACTTTCAGGGGCCCATTCCCAAGAATGGTACAGGTACCGTATCCTATCAATATGTCATCAAAGTTTGAGAAGGGAACACCCCTTTAAAACAACTCCCCTACTTAGTAAGCAAACATTCTAATGGTTCATATTTTTAAGTGCTCCATCAGTAAACCTTTTCTGCATGATACTTTCCAATCTGCCAATAAATTAAAATATAGATGTAAAAAAACAGGCAATCACAATGGGCCACATGTATGAAACTGTTTAGGTCTAAAACTCACTCTTTTGCCCATAGTAATCTATAGGCAAAAGAGTGAGTTTTAGACCTAAACAGGTTCATACATGTGGCCCAATGAGTTGTCTGTGTTGCATAGAGTACATGTGAATGCATTGTCATCAATATCTGACGTGTTTTGAAATGAACACTTTATGCTAAATTAATGTATTAACATATTTCATTTTAGGAGAAGCAGAAAAAGAGAAAGTCAAGGGCAAAAAAAAGCAGTGGTGGCGGCCTTGGGTTGATCACGCTTCCAGTAGGTTTTCTTGATCATTTACCAAGTATATGGATTTAGGCCTTATATCCTTGACCAGAATCGTCTGTTTGTTTTAATGCATGGTTTATTCTTTGTGTCTCCACAGAAGATTAGGAAAATTCCTAGTTATAATGAGAGACATTCTTTGCAAAAAAGAGATTTGTTATGTGCTTACCATGATGATCTTGCTCTTCAAGGGATTATCCATCTCCTAGAAAAATAATGGCAACAATTCTTGGGGCCCCAGTAAAATAAAATAAAAAATAAAAAAACCTCCCTTCCTGCGGTCTCCAGTTCAAGCACCGCATCAACCTGATCTTCTGTTGAAATATTATCACTGCTGAAAAGGGATGTCACTACTGTGTCCAATGATTGGTTTCAGTATTCAAATGCCACTAATTTACATAACCGTTCAGAAGGAAACAGCTTAGAATGTTAATGTAAGTAGACGCACGTAACGTCCTTTTTCAGAAGTGATGGAATCTCAACAGAACATCAGGGAGAAGCTGCACTGGAACCGAGGACCAGAGAAAGGTGAGTATAAGGATTGTTTTTATTTTACTGAGGTCTCCAGGAGTTGATGCTATGAATTTTATAGGTGGTGGGCAACAGGTTTAAAGAAAGATCACCAAGACTGTCCATTAGGACATTTTATGCACATGCCTACTAATGAGTATATTAACAGACTAATAAACATTACAATTAGCTAATAATTTTGAGTGATGTTTGTATATAACACTATTGCTTTTTGAAATTGTTGTCAACAGTATTGCCTGACCAGTCGTCTTTTACCTGAACCACAGACACAACTCATAAGACAGTCCTGTACCTGTCTTCAAAAAGCTTCAAACACATTTCTCAGTACCAAGAATTACATTTATGAATTTAAAGGGAACCTGTTACATAGTTTATGCCCCCCTTGTTGAGGACAGCACAAACTAGTGGCAGACCTGCTGTTTCCAGCGCTGTGTCCCTTATTCTGTAAAATGCTGTAATTTTAGAGCATTTACTGCTCAAATCATATTCGTGAGCTGGTGTTAGCCCCGCCCACCAAAAGATAGCCCCACCCACTGACAGTTATTCACAGGTCTCTACCTAGTCAAAGTAATAGGTTTATCAGTTGAGGTAGGCGGGGCTAGCCTCAGGTGGGCGGAGTATGAAAAAAAGCTAACTCTTTTTATGACTCTTTTCTGGCTGAAAACTGCAGATTTGAACACTAAATATTCGAAAACTACAGCATCTTACAGAATAAGGGGAACAGCGCTGGAAACAGCAGGTCTGACACTAGCTTGTGCTGTCCTTAGCAAGGGGGGGCAAAAAATTATATGACAGGTTCTCTTTAACATCTTAATATATTTGACTAAGTATGTGGAGTCACAAACAAACTGTGCGTAGTGATTCTCTATTCTGGTTTACAAGACAATATTGTTAAAGAGACCAGTCTCAATTGTAAGTTGTGATATTGGCCTGTATTTTCTGATCTTCCAGAAATGTTTTCATTATTTTTACAAAAATAGAAAGGGTTTATTTGCCCTACATTGTTCAATTGAAGTAGAATTTCACCCGGCATCTGGCCCACCCACAACCCTTTGGTGATCATGAGCATAAGAAGTGACAGGGTGCAGTTTTGTAAAACTTTTTCTGGGACTATAATATCAATGCCTTATTTTTAGGGTAAGCCATCAATATCAGATCCCTGGACATCTGACTCCTGGTTCCCCTAAAAATGAAATTTTATTTGATGAGGATTTCAGAAATCAGTATTTCACTCCTTTAAAATCATTAATACAAAGTTAAAGGGGTTTTGGCAATAAGTGATTTCCTCAACTAACAGGATGATACTCTGATCTAAAGTCTTGAGAAAAGGGGCGTTGTGTTTCTGTGTTTAAAAAAAACAAGTACCTCCTCTGTGATGTCATCGCTCCACCTCCCATGCACGCTCCCGAGGCTGATACTCTCTGTAGTTGAGTAAACATTGTTTGGCTAATCCACAGAGGATAACTATATTGTGCACAAGCTCTACAGGTTTTGTTTCTCCCTCTTATCTGCTCAGGAGATAAGATAAGTTCCAAGCAGGCAGTGTTCTTTTGTTCATTCATGGACTGCTGCACGGGGGAAGGGAGGTGCTGAGCAGGGATCCAGGGAGCGTCTGCATGTTTATTCAGCTAATTACATTACAACCAGTGGATTCTCTATACAAAAGACACAGGCTTTTTTCTCCCTCTCCCTTCAAAGCTCTTTCCTGTGTCCTACCATCAGATAAGAAGTGCAAACAACGCAAGTGCGACCAGATCAGCTTCTGTCAGCTCCTGGTCATAGCTAATGTAAACAGTCAGGAAACTAAGGACATCTTAGTCAGGCTGTAGCTCTCACAGGCTACACTTTTTATAATCACATATATTTAGAAAAATTATTAAATACCCACTTTGGAGAATCCCATGTCAACATTAGATTGTGGCAAAACCCCTTTAAACTCTACTCCACACATGGTTATCTCTCCAATTTCTTGTTGATGGGCAGGGCTGTTCCTAGGGGCGGGCGCGGCGGGCGATCACCCGGGGCGCCGGGGCTCCGCTCACCCGAGGGGGGCGCCGCCCGCCTCGCCCGCCCCGCGATTAGCCCTGGACTCCGCACAACCGTTGTAAAACAGCCGTGCAGAGTCAAAGCCAGCAGCTGCATACACTTAGTGCAGCTGCCGGCACAGGGAGAAGGCAGGACGGATCGTTCCCCGCCTGCCTCCTCCCCTGTATGTATCAGCGCTCAGTGAGCGCTGATACATACACAGTGTCGCAGGGGGCGCACGGCTTTCACCACACCCCCTGCGACGCTGAGTCTCGGCTCCCATCCGTCCCAGGAGACCCCAGGAGCTGAGTGTAAGCGGTGTGATGATGTCACGCAAATTACACTGAATGGCGGCTCCGGACGGGGACGCACCGCAGGGATCCTGGAAAGGTAAGTCAATTTTTATGTTGTTATCCTCAGTAACAGGGGCGACTAGCAGGGATATAGGGGCAACTAGCAGGGCTACAGGGAGCAACTGACTACAGGGGGCAACTGACTACAGCGGCAACTAGCAGGAGTACAGGGGGCAACTGACTACAGGGGCAACTGACTACAGGGTGCAACTGACTACAGGGGGCAACTGGCAGGGCTACAGGGGGAAACTGACTACAGGGGGCAACTGGCTACAGGGGGCAACTGACAGGGCTACAGGGAAACTGGCTACAGGGCCAACTAGCAGGGCTACAGGAGGCAACTGACTACAGGGGCAACTAGCATGACTACAGGGGGCAACTGACTACAGGGGGCAACTGACTACAGGGGGCAACTGGCAGGGCTACAGGGGCAACTGGCAGGGCTACAGGGGCAACTAGCAGGACTACAGGGGGCAACTGGCTACAGGGGACAACTTGCAGGGCTACAGGGGCAACTGGCTACAGGGGCAACTAGCAGGGCTACAGGGGGCAACTGACTACAGAGGCAACTAGTAGGGCTACAGGGGCAACTATCATGGCTACAGGGGCAACTAGCAGGACTATAGGGGCAACTATCATGGATACAGGGGCAACTGACTACAAGGGCTAGCATCTGGCTACAGGGGCAGCTATCATGGCTGCCGGGGCTACTGTCTGGTTACAGGGGGGTATTACATGGCTACAGGGGGCAACTATCTGGTGAAGCATTGTGGCGCTTTATTTTACGGGGAGAGGGAGCAAAATTTCTTCACTTCGCCCTGAGTGCAATTTAGCCTACGAACGGCCCAGTTTATGGGGTAGTACAAAACAGTGGCCATGTCTGATATTTCAGCTTTTTATAGATGTGTCTGAACTGCAGTATAAGCCACTGTTATATGTACAGCTGCTGTGTCTGGTATGCAATGAAAAGAATCTCACTCACTGGAGCACATGTCCCCTTTAACCAGCCGATCTATGGGGTGTCAGGAGTTGGACTTCCCAATCCAATAATGATGGTCTATACTAAAGATAGGCTATCAATATTCTAGTCCCAGAAAATTCCTTTCATTTACTCTCTTTGCTATGGTCTGCTAGCCCTCCCTTGTGTCTTGGGTGCATTTTCTCTTTAATGACAATATAGTGAAAAAAATGTATTACTGGAGGACTTAAAAAATAATGGCCAGCCCTTTAAAGTTGTTCCCCTTGACTGCTGATAGAAACACTACAGAAAACATTGCTTTGTAAAACATTGTTCTTTGGCAATCAAGGGGTTTTTATGAACTGTGTGGTATAAACATGACATACAGCATTGTAATGACACTGTCTATAACCAGAAAACGTCCAATCATAAACACTGTCACTAATTTATGACCTTAGGCTATAACAATAGCATATGTCATGTTTATACCACACAGTTCAGACAACTGAAGAGGTCTCTAAAATGTATTTTAAGAGCCCTATTCACGAATGTGCTACAGACATGATGAATACGACTCTTATAAATATATCATTTGTAGTATAAGTAACTAGCCTCTACTAACTCTGCAGTGGGTATGTATCCCTAACATTAATACGTGGGTATAGACTGTTGGGCTTAGTTCATTTGGGCAGCAGTGATGTGGGCTTTGGATATTTGGATGCTACTGCTTTAGGTTCAATAACCTAGAGTTGCTAAATCCACAAGTTCCTTTCCCAGTCAACATCCTAAAATGCTTACCTACTCTCTATTTTTTAATTCAATCCCCATTAACTAAGCTTATATCAATGTATTTTACTATGTCATATTACTCCCTGTATTACTGTAACTGAAAATATTGTCTCTTGAACCTAAAGAAACTGGAGCCCAAATGATCCTGTGCTTCAACGTCATTGCCCAAACGAACTGCTTCCCTCTGCAGCATCTCCCTCTCATTTTGCTCTTATTATTATAACACTTGAACAGAGAACTCAGGTTTGCACCATCATGCAATACTTTAACCCATTTTCAGAATTAGTGGCCAGCTAATGGCCCATTCACATTTTTGGCCTCTTGTCCTTCAGCAATAATAAAAAAAACACTTAAGAGACATAGATGACAAACAGATCCATTAGTTTCTTATAACCAGTTTTGTGTCCAGGGCACCCTAGTGACTTGAGATGGCCCTTTGAGCCAGATGGACCAAGTGCACACTTTACCCATAAGTTGTGTCCAGCTCAGACCAAAAAAAACTTCTGACTGGCCCAATTGATATATGTGAACACACCCTATGTAACATTTTTAAAATAAGGTTTATGGTTTGATGTATCTAATAGCTATATTATGACTAATATTTTAGTGGTTTAGCTCAACAACAGCTAGTACTGTTAATACATGCACATTAAGCGCTGTGTGCAGTATTTATTTTAGCACTAACCAGAAACCTTTTGCATAGAACATAGTATATCACTTCATGAACTTTCTACATCAGCATCTAACTACTTAGTTTAAAATACACCACTGCAAATTACAGTTCTTAGTTCAAACCCAGCCATATTTTTAACATATACACCATTTTTTATCCTATACGTTATAATGTTATTTTATACATACAGTTGAAACCAGAAGTTTATATACACTATATAAAAAGATACATGTTTTTTTTCTCACTGAAATCAGACATGAAATCAGAGTAAATCTTAACCGTTTTAGGTCAATTAGGAATACCAAAATTATTTATATTTTCCAAATGCCAGAATAATGAGAGGGAGATAATTTTTAGGGCATTTTTTATTACTTTCTGCAAAGTCAAAAGTTTACATATACTAGGATTACTATGCCTTGGTTGATTTCTAAAGAAATCAACCAAGATATCAGGAAGGGAATTGTGGACTTGCACAAGTCTGGATCATCCTTGGGTACAATTTCCAGATATCTGAAGATGCCTTGTTCATCTGTACAAACAATTATACACAAGTACAAACAAGATGGGAATATTCAGCCATCATACTACTCAGTAAGGAGACAGGTTTTGTGTCTCAGAGATGAACATGCTTTGGTCCGACACATGCATATCAATCCAAGAACAAAAACAAAAGACCTTGTGAAGATGCTGGCTGAAGCTGGTAAGATTGTGTCATTATCCACAGTGAAATGAGTACTGTATCAACATGGGCTGAAAGGCCACTCTGCCAGGAAAAAGCCACTACTCCAAAAGAAACATATGAAAGCCAGATTAATGTTTGCAAATGCCCAAAAGGACAAAGACCTACAGTTTTGGAGACATATCCTGTGGTCTGACGAAAATAAAATTTAACTGTTTGGCTATAATGAGCATTGTTACATTTGGAGGAAAAAGGGAAAAGCTTGGAAGCCTGAAACACCATCCCAACTGTGAAACATGGGGGTGGCAGCATCATGTTGTGAGGTTGTTTTGCTGCAAGAGGGACTGGTGCACTTCACAAAATAGATGGCATCATGAGGAAAGAGGATTATGTGGCAATACTGAAGCAACATTTCAAGACATCAGCCAGGAAGTTAAAGTTTGGGCGGAAATGGGTCTTCCAAATAGACAATGACCTGAAGCATACTGCCAAACTGATTACCAAGTGGCTTAAGGATAAACAGATCAATGTTTTGGAGTGGCCATCACAAAGCCCTTATCTCAGTCCTATTGAAAATTTATGGGCAAAGCTAAAAAGGCAGGTACAAGCAAGGCAACCAAAAACATGGCTCAGTTACACCAGTTTTGTCAGGAGGAATGGGACGAAATTCCTACCAACCATTGTGAGAAGCTTGTGGAAGGACATCCAAAATGTTTGACCCAAGTCCTACAGTTTAAGAGCAATGCTACCAAATACTAATGAAATGTATGTAAACTTTTGACTTTGCAGAAAGTAATAAAAATGCCTTAAAAAATGTTTCTTTCTCTCATTATTCTGGCATTTAGCAAATATAAATAATTTTGGTAATCCTAAATGACCTAAAACGGGTAATGTTTATTCTGATTTCATGTCAGATACTGAGAAAAACATGCATATGTGTCTTTTATGTAGTGTATGTAAACTTCTGGTTTCAACTGTATTTGTTTTCTTATAACCTATATCACTCTATCAGCAGTTTTCAATTTTACTCCTTTTTATATACTTATCATGTGGTAAATAGAATACAAAAGATGCAGCTCACCCCAATTACTGTTTTGAAGCAAGTCCAGCAGGAAGCTCATAAACTCATCAACTTCCATTTTATTCCATTAATATTTAATAATTCTTTATCGCCAAACTAAAAACACCCATTGCTGACGTGCTTGGAGCGAAACACTCTAATTTATAGTCTACGAATAAGAGCGTTTTGTTTAAAACGCATCAGCCATGTTTTACTTATGCCATATTGAATTTTGAAATATTGATGGAAATAAGTGTAGGCTGTACTTTTATTGAATAGATATGAGCATGCTCACACACATACATTGCTGCTATTCTATTGTTGTTGAATTAATGGCAGATAATAAGGGCAAAATGTTCATTTCTCAAAAGTTCCTTTCAATGATTGTTACCTGAGTGTTAAGCTTAAATCCACACATTACTTTAGTAGTTGTATTTTTACATAGAAAGTAATGAAGTGGATGCTGTTGTAAAATGCTCACCATCTTTCATTTTGCCATCTTTGTGTTTTCTTAGGCTTGGTGAAACTATAGTCAATGCAGAACTATAGGTTCTGCTCAAGGATATAAGACATATGTTTTTTAATATACTTACTAACACGGAGGCGAAAAAGGTCTTTCTTAATTTACAGGCACTAATCTGACTTCTAGTCATTCAGGTCTTAATATTTTAGGCTTAAAGTTTATTCATGTTCACCATTAAAAAGCTGATTATTTGTCTGTGGTGAAGGGTTGGGCAGTTGCAATAAAATTTTCCGACACTTGTTTTAGTAGTAAGATCTAAAGAACAGTAATATTGGTGGTGGGAGTGATATTTTTGTAGATGTTCTAGAAGTGAGTAACTGCTTTATTTCACTTAGTGGTCAGAAGCGGTGATTATTATTTATTTGAGACGGACAGTGAAGAAGAAGAAGATGATGAAACTAAGGACGAGGATGAACTCAGAAGAAAATCTGCTTTCCAGGTAGGTTTTATCGGGACAAAAAGATGTATTCTGCACGGCAGACACACAGTTTCGCTGCCAAGACAAGCTTGAGAAGATCTATGTTTTTGTTGTCTTCTTTGTGTATAATTACTGCAATGAACATGTGGTTTCATTCAGTTTCAATGCTGCTTGCCTATAGCATTGACAAAACCCTTTTAGTTCCAAAAAGGTGTTTTCTGTATGTCTATCTTCACTTTTACTAAGAGGGTCCTGAAAAATAAAGTTTTATCCAGAGCTTTATTTTTCAGTAATACAGTAAAGAAAAAAAGTGAAGAAGCACATTTTGCCATTGCTTACAGTTGCCTGGAAAGCTTTTCTTTGAATAAATTATTTATTACCTGTGACTTGTTTCTTTATAGCTTATATTATATATATATATGTATTATATATGTTAATAATCTGTAAAATTAAATAATAAAACATTGTTTCGAATATTGTGAAATGTATTGATTTTATCAAAATTATGTAATATTTAGTTGCTTATTTGTATGTACCATATCATAAAATATGTACTCTTTTTTATCTACATTAGCCTTATTGTCAGGAACAGTACAATTATGTGAATAATGTGATACATTTAGCTGCCATCTTGTTTGACAGTGGCCACTATAGGATGAAGAAGAAATTATAGCATGCTGCATTTGTAAGCTTTCTACTTGCTAATTCTATATATCTCTTCACAAGCTATCATGCCTAACATTAGTTGCATTTGTAAACCACTTGAATGTTTCATTCTATCAGTCTTGCAAGGACTAAATACACTAAGACTATGGTAAATTTTAACAAACTAACTATTATGTAATCTGGTTATTCAGTTTGACAATGCATGATGGTGTTTAGGAAATGAAACCACAAATAACCTGTGTGCTCATTTATATAATGATTTAGTAAAATAAACTGTATTTCATGGCTTCTACTAAATTAACAACAGTAATGCCTGGCCACTAACCATGGACTGGCTATATTTAAAGAGAACCTGTGGCCATTACTGATATGTCTGTTTTAGTAGATACTTGTGTTCCGAGTGAAGTAACAGTTGTGGAGCATCACTCTTGAAATCTCTATCTTTTATGGTTCCTCTGTTATTCCTCCTAGATATGTGCTACCAATCTGTCACATGGGTGTAACTAATGAGGAAGGGGTGTCCCAGCACAGTGCTGACCGTGTGTACAAGGACACGCCCTTTTAAAACTGGGATAGTAACACCCTTCTGACAAATGCACAATATGAAGTTATAAGAGAAGATGCTGTAATATTGTTATTACACGGGGAGCACACACCTTTAGTAAAATAGACATGTCAGGAGATGCCATATGTCCTCTTTAAAGCTCAGTTTCAAACATTGTTAATGTACTCTAATGTATACTTACACTATGGTCATTGTATAATAACTGTTTCCTACTAATTCCTATTGCTTTGTCCTTCTTTTAGAGAGCTATTGGAAAGTTTGCTTCCGCCATTTTAGCCTTGCCAAAGTCTGTCATTAAACTGCCTAAAACAATTCTTCAGTATTTAATCAGAGCTGCAAAGGTATTCATCAGGAATTTAATAAGCGTGTGCAAACTGTGTTGGTAGGGGTAGTGTGTTAATAAGCTACACCCTTTAAAAATGCCTCCTCTGCATCTTCTCTGCCTCATATGTGTGGGCATATGTGTAATCAGAATACCAAATTAGAATATTGGTCATATTTAATATTCCAGTAAACCATTTAAAAAATAGCAAATCATATATGCCTAACACTAAATTTTATGTACATTTTATGAAAATGCAAATGCAGGCATTGTTATCTTTCCATGACATTCCTATTCCTGTTATTGAAAGGTAAAATCTAAGTGCATGTACCTATAGAGGTGGAAGTCAGAACAGTGTTTTCTTGCTTTCATTTATTTTTCTCAGGAAGCTGGTAAGAATTCTAAAAAAATCCAAATAGAATGGAATGTTTCTTTTACTTTATTAGTGCTGGTAGTAGCTATAAATATATTAAAAAGCATCATACCAACTTTTCTGATTCTTGCAGTGGAAGGTTTTGTGTTTAAAGAACTATTTTCCATTTTTATGCTTCATTTTATCTGAAAGTTTGATCTCTGGTTAATATAATGTGCTGCAATCCATATCAACCAAACTTAAAATAAGCCTAATTAATGTATTCATGTCTAAAAGGCTTCAATATGTTGGCTAAGTTGGCTTTTTAGGTTGAAAAAATTGCCATTTTATAAGTACTGTACACGCTAGACTATATTCACAATTCTGCTTGTAGAGGCAGTTCTGTCAGATTTCAAGGTAAAAATTTCATATTTAGACCAGTTTTGTGGCTTCTGTTATGACTAGAAGCCAATCAACCTATAACAAAGCCATATGTCACTCTTTTTAACTCTGTCTAACATAGAGGCTTTTTGTTCTGGCTCATAGATGGAGGGGATCCTCCTCTGTGATGTCCATATATCCTTACAGGTCATTGTGGTGAGATATCCTCTTTAGATGCATCCATGAGACAGTGAACCAAGTCTTCTACAATGGGTGCTATTCCAATCCATCAACATATATGGACATCCAAAAAAAAAGGAATTAGGGGTGACATGTATGAAACTTGGCACAGACACACCAGTTCTAAATCGATATAGAGTTTAGAATGCGACAGTATGTATGAAACTGTTATATATGGGTTAATATATCTGGCGTGTGGCATGTCTTGCATAGCATAGGATATATTTGGCGGATTCAAAAGTGCCATGTTTGGCGCTTAATGCAGCAAGTTTTGGCATACAACTGTTCATACTTCTATACAACAGGGCTACAACAGGTTTTTTTTTGGCTCAAAGCACACCAGCAACCTTGTGAAGTCCTGTTTATACACGTAACCCTTAATTTTGAAATAAGATTGACAATAGAACTTTATTTTTAAAACATTTGTTACTTATGACTAGTAGGCAGGGTTCACACGGCATAATTACGCCCCGCAATTACGCCGGGACTCGGGAGCTCGCGGCGACTTCCGTGGGGTGGGGGGGCCGGCAGCCCACCGGCCCCATAGACATTCATTACTAGTGACATGTATTCACCGCTAGTAATTGACATGTCTCTTATTTCCCCGCTCGTCATATTGTACGAGCAATAGAGGAGACGTAATCCATAGCTCTATATGAGAATTATTATTTAGCGCAGTACAGCACAAAATAAGGGGCGAGATACATCCCATTTTAAGCCGTGTGAACATAGCCGTGTAGCTCAATTAGTCCAGGAAGTACTGCTCTGGATATTTTGTGCCAAACTAACAGAACTGGATAATGATTTTTAACTCAGTGATCGTTGGCACAGTAAACTGTTCTGCTAACCATTGTGTGACCTCAATCAACTTGAAAGAAATTTATTCTAGTGGTGAGCACCATGATTTACAAAGACACAGGATTATTATGTATCTTCAAGGCAGGAAAATGTTAGGTTTCATTTTTAACCTTAAACCATTTTGGATGTCTATTAATTCTGCAGTACAGTGCCTTGTCAGGGCAGCTCTTCTTTAATTAAACCTTTAATAGCCGAAGAAAAAAATGTACAACACAAACAGATTCTACTTTTTATGATATACATTTTTGTCATGTTACCAGTGATATTAGGGCAACCATGCAGCAAATGACAGCAGTAGGACTGCATTATTCAGGTATGAAAGATAACTCCAGTACTAGCAGTTTTACCTCAATAGCAGCCATAGCATATGGCTCCCTCTGTCACCACATCAACATCTCCTTTGGTGATCGCACAGTACTGGTGGATTACTATTGAGCCAAGGCTTAACAAAAGCCTTCAAAGTTGACATCAGTATCTGCGTATTAAGCCATGCCAGCCATGCCAGATACCTAGCCTAATAGGTTGTCTGTCAGTTTTATGCTCACACACAGTAATGCTTTCGAATTCTATATTTTCCTAGGCATCACTGCTTCAAGTCCTTTGGGTATGTCCACACGGCAAAGATTTTTCAGGCGGTTTTTCAGACAGTTTTTTAGCTGGTTTTCGGATTTGAACCATCTCTATAGACTTTAGTAGAAAATAGTAGTAGTCTACACTGTACATTATCTCTACTGGGTGGATTTCCACAGCGCTGTCATTCCGAAAAACTCAGAAAATGCAAAAGGTGTGCTATTCAGAACGTCCCCAAAAATCATTCAAAAGACGATAAAATACCAGCCAGATTCTTAAACAGAATTCGAAAGGCATGTTACAACTGCCAGGTGGCCGTACCCTTAGTGGGGCAAGAAAAGGTAAGGCTAGGTTCTATAATGTTTTATAAACTCGAATTCCCCCACCCTAGAAAAATAAACAAAAGTACTATACTTGTATTAAAAATAAAAAATAGCAAAAAATGACAGATTTGTTGCTTTTCTTTCTATTCCTTCCAAAAATAAAAAAAATTAGATAAAATGATGCCAATAAAAATTACAACTTATAAATAAATAAAAGATAAGGGAATAGATCTCAGAATGCGGTAGACATAAAAAAAAACTTTTTTTCTATAAAACAAAAAGTAATTATGGAAAAAAATTAATAAACATTAAGGGTATGTTCCCACGATGTACTGCGGCTCACGTTGATCAGCGCGTACTCTAGAGGCGCAGGGGGGGGGGGGCCCCATAGACCTGCATGACTCGCGGCACTTAATCGCCACAAATAATTGACATGTTACTTATCTCCCCGCGCGTACAATACGATCGAATTGTACAAGCGGGGAGAGGAGGCGTAATCCATAGTCCTCTATGAGAGCTATGGATTACCGTAATTATGGGGCGCCTTTCCCCATGTATTAAGTGCAGTAGGCCGTGAAATCCACGACAAAATGCTCTCCAAAATAAGCAATGTGAACATACCCTAATACCTAAGTTATTTGGAACCTAAATATTATTCCATTGTAAAATGCATTTTGTCCTGAGAAGAAACTAGCCCTCATGCAGTACATTAATATAAAAATAAATGAGTTACAGCTCTTTTATTGTAATAAAGAAAAAATTAAAGGGGTGTTCTGAGACTAATAGATGCTTGTCAGTCCATCAGGGCATGATTAAAAATAGAAGAAAAAAAACCTTACTGTAATTGGCTGGAGGGTCACGTGAAGACTGAACCGTGACATCAACAGTTGGGATCATGGGGACAGCCAGGGCGCTAGAAAAAAAGGGTTTATAAGGTGAATTTTTCATGTTCCCTTAAAAAAAATGTTTAAAGTGTAAATACATAAGTTATATGTACCCAAAAAATGCTTTCATTGTAAAATACATCTCATCCCACAAGAACTTGGCTCTCATGCAACTACATTGATGGAAAAATAAAAAAAAAGTTATGGCACTCTTACTTTAATGATATATCCAGTTTATTTATACAAATGTGTAGATATCCCAGGAACCTCCACTTGGTCATCTGTTTGATTCAGAATTCTGCCCATTATTCTGCAATTACAGTCATTAAGTTGGGTGGTCTAAGGCCCCCCACAAGAATAGGCAAAAACAAGCTTAAAAAATTCCTCTGTGGCTGCTCGGTAATGTGTTTGTTTTTTTACCTTGACCAGACCACAGAATTTGAGATTATAACTGTGCACATTTTACAACAGATAGAGCAAAGAAGCAAATTTTTTGTCTATTTGAATATGTTATGTAAATTACAATAATGAGTAGAAATTGTCATGTAAATTGTCTGGGTATTCATATGTAGGGAAATGCCTCCAATGCCTTTGTCTGGTAATATTGTTTTGCTAAATCAGTTTAACATATTAACTCTGTAAACTCCAGCTTCCCTGAGAACCAGGTGTGTTTATGTTGTCATATGCATGTGTGTTAGGTATTGCTTGCACTATTGCATGACCAGGTCTTTTCCGAATTTCGCTTTTTTGTGTTACCATGCATGCCGATTTACATTATACAATGCCGTTTAACATGATTTTCATTTGTTGGCACAAATGATAATCTTTCATCAGTTTACTTGTTTTAAATTGCAGTAAATGTTACAATGTCAATAAAAGACAATGCCAAAATCAACTTCTTTTGTTTTATTTTGTTTTAATGTTATAATATTTCATTCTCATTTTGTCCACATGAAAATTTAGGTTTTTATTCTTTGTAGTTAGTTAAAGTTGTGTACAAGTAGTGTTGCGCTTCACATTTGGGTAGATGTCAAATTGACCCAAATCTAAGCAGTTAGATTCAGGCTGTCCTGAATTGAATTTTTTAAAAAAAGCACCCCAAAAAAAAAATATCGACCCTTAAGGGGTTTTGTGCTGTTTAGGTTTTTAACTACAGGGCTCCTGATGCAGCATTACTTCTAGTATGACGTCCACCATTCCATCCAAATTCAATATACATTACCAAAACAGGGTCTATGTTATGGCAACTGAAAGGGTTGTCAGTCAGGATAGTGGAATAGTGGAAGTGATGCTGCATCAATAGCTCAGCTGTTCTGGAAGAACTACAGTACAGTAAGTTAACCTCTTAAACCACAATTTAGGGTTACCTACAATATTTTTAACAAGTTCGCTTGAACCAGTGTCAAACCAAACAGGGACTTATTCGAACAGCACTATGTACAAAAAATGCGTGCATTGTTTTTATTAGATACTGGAGCAGTTTATATTCAATTTAGGGGTATTGTTCAAAATTAGAAAAAAGCATGTCTACTCTCTTCTAAGACAGTGCCACACCTTTCCATGGGTTATGTCTGGTATTGTATCTCAATCCTAAATCTGTTTAGTCTGCCTGCCAGGAAATTGCTTTTTTTCATTTATGCTTTAGGGGATGTTCACTTAATGTATTTGGAGATGGATTTTTGTGCGTATTTCCGGCGGAATTTTGCCAAAATACGGCCCAAACAGTGTTCATAAACTTTAATGTAAAATACACTGTGTCAATCACACGTGTACTATGCGATCGGAATTTAGCATATGCCTGACAATTGACATGTCAATTCTTCCAGGCATATACATGTCATAACAGTTAGGTATACCGGTAGGAGGCAGAAATTTGCTTCAGGGCTATTGCACGTTGTTTGCACTGTTGAAACTACATTCTTTGAAGCGTGTAACTTTAACAGCGCAATGAACATGTATTGCAGCGCGTACTGTAAGCGCCACAATGCGCTATGTGAACACGGCCTTATAAATAATACAGTCTGACAGCTGGGCAACAACGTTACACTGATATCATACTTTTCCTAATTATGGTTTTATAAGACAGACAGGGATAATCAAAAATATAACCTTTAATGAATCAATAATAAAATTTTCTATGACACAATAACAAAAAACACACATGACAAAAACCAAAAAGAATAATACACCCTAATAAACCCTACACCATGACTAAATAGCCCTAACCTATTAAAACGGAAAAGACCGCCCCAATAAGGGCGCTTCCGCCAGGAACCTATCCCTCCCACTAAATTTACCCTAGCACTCCCTCACAAACAGATGTCCCAACATGTTTCAATCCTCCCTGTTCGTTATCAGGATTTCCTCAGGGGACTAATTACAGGAAAAATAATAGCAAAATGAGAGTGTGGCTAGTATAAACAAATAACACTTATCACAATATATCAACAATAGTATCGAGGGAAAAGAATAACAAAGGGTTTACATACAATAAAAAAGATATATAGTAGGCTAGTTTATGATGCCAAAACGAAGCCTAACATTCTAATGCAATCATCAAAGGCTATAGTCAGATGTTAGAAAATAGCCAAGCATTATCATGCGTGATTAAATAAAGTCTCCATAAACTAGTGGTGTAAAATTACACTCTTAAGGCGCTAAATATTATGGGAATTCCAAAGTAGCGTCAGGTGACCACACAAGTAATCTCACCCGCACATTACTTGTTACATGAAAATGGCTACTAGTAACAGTAATCACAGGCTCTTATACATAACCTGCCGATGCCAGCGGTCAATGCTTTAATAAAAATGCCACCATGTTAATAAGCTGAAAGGCCATACCTCAATGGATATATCATTAGCTCAACGGTATCTGAAAAAAATATATAACACATACCAAAATTAATAAATGGGCCCAGCCTAACCCATGCCAATGTAAGACACGAAATAGCCGCGATAATAACCTTACCAGTTAGATATAACTTCCTTCACTCAGGAGAACCCACGGCGCCGACTAGCAGAGACTTGCAGGCAATGCTGCTGTTACATAGAATGCCGAGTGCATCTCACTCTCGCTCAAATAGAGCGAGCACCCATCGTCTAATCAATGACGTGTCATAGACGCGCCCATAACAACGCGATCCGCGGACAGCGCCTCCCTGGAAACTCATTGATAATAGTTAGGTTCATATGAGTCTAATGCATGATGCGCTACTACCACAGAAAACAGCTGAGCTCTATAATTAAAGAACTCGCTGTTGGCAGCTATAAGCAATATTTAGTGCAGGAATATTAAATTTATTGCATCCAATACTTCTCATCAAGGTAACCAGAAGAAACTCAGCAGGCAAAATAAAAACAAAAGAAAAAAGACAAATATATACATAACTAAGAATAATTATATATACAAACTATGATACAAATCAAAAACAGCATTTGTTAAGAAGCACTATCAATAAAAAAGCAGATTGTACAGAGCTCTAGATGAAACAACTATAATCCAGCCTATCATTCAATCCAAACGGAGTTTGTGTTTTCAAGGTGAAAATCCAATGACTTTTTCTCTGCAACAGTCTTCTGTTCAAATCACCTTTCCGTATAGTATTTTTAACTCTATCGATCCCAATCCACTTGAGGCATTTAGCATCCCCATTGTGGTGTGTCCATACATGTTTAGCAACTGGTGTGTCACGTTGATGTCTGACATCACCAAGATGCTCACATACGCGTCCTCGCAGCTGTCGAATCGTTTTGCCGATATATTTAATGCCGCAAGTGCACTTAATCAAATAGACTACATGTGTAGTCCTACACGTAATAAAATCACGTATTTCATAACTTTTGGCATTATCTGAATCTTCAAAGGAGAAGCTCTTCTCCATATAGGCACACGCGATACAGTTTTTACATTTAAAAAAACCGTTAGGTTTTGACAACCAAGTCTCTCTTTGATGTTGTAAAAAATGGCTATGGACCAGCCGGTCCTTCAAATTCCTACCCCTTCTAAAAGTAATTTGTGGGGTGTCTCCAATATGTCCTTTCAAGTCCGGGTCTAGCTGTAGGACATGCCAGTGTCGATTTAGGATTTCCCTAACTTGTCTTGCTGCGTTATCATATGTCCCTATAATACGCGTAGTTGCTTTAATGTCATCTGGTCCCTTACTTGGAAAGAGCAATTCAGCTCTTTCACTGGCAACAGCCGCCTTAAACGCTCGACGTAACACATAATCCGGATAACCTTTTGATAGAAACCTCTTCCTAAGGTCACTTGCTTGTTCCAAAAAATCAGATTTAGTAGAGCAATTTCTTTTAAGTCTAAGATATTGCCCACGAGGTATACCCCTTTTAAGGGGTTCAGGATGACTACTTTTCCAATTCAACAGGGAATTAGTCGACATGGGTTTCCTATAGCTCGATGTCATTAACTCTCCACTGGTAGATTTTGTAATTCTTATATCCAAGAATGCTATTGACTTGATATTTATTTCAAACGTGAATCTAAGGCCAAAGGTGTTACAATTGAGCTGTTCAACCAATTTACCAAATTCCTCCTGTGTGCCATTCCAAATAAGAAACACGTCATCTATATATCTTGCCCACAGTGCGATTTTATCAGCAAACCATGGAGGTTGATCCCCAAACACCATAGAGGTCTCCCACCAGCCGAGGTACAGATTTGCGTAACTCGGCGCCATTGGACTACTCATGGCTGTACCCCGTAACTGGTGGAAGACCTTGCCATCGAACACAAAATAATTCCTCGTCAGAGAGAACTTTAAAAGATCCAACACGAACTTATTGTGTGCCTCAAATTGACGCCCGCGTGATCTTAGAAAAAAATACACTGCTTCCAAGCCAGAACGGTGGGGTATTGTTGTATAAAAGGACTCAACTTCTATACTTGCAAGAAACGCATACTGTTAAACAAAGATGCCTTCAAGACGTTTCAAAAGATCAGTAGTATCTCTTGTATACGAAGGTAGTGATTGTATAAATGTGGACAGAATTTGATCAACATATACCCCACAGTTCTGGCCCAATGCTCCCACACCTGACACAATGGGACGTCCCTTGAGTGGTATCGTACCCTTGTGTATTTTTGGGAGGCTATAAAACGTAGCCACAGTTGGAAACTTCGGAAATAGAAAGTTAAATTCGGTATCATCAATCAATTCATTTCTTTTTGCCACAAGTAATAATATTTTTAATTCAGTACTATAGGTTTCTGTTGGATCAATTTATAGAACCTTATAGCAGGACGTATCAGACAAAAGTGCAAGACACATATCCCGATATTGTGGGGTGTCCATGATGACCACATTTCCACCCTTATCGGATGGCTTAATACATACAGATTGATCTTTCTCTAAACTCAACAATGCTTGCATCTCCGATCTCGTTAGATTGTTAGACCCAATTATGGTTTGCCGCAGGATCCTACTTAAATGATCAAGAGATTCTCTTACAGAATCACGGTAGACAACTAGACATTCTGATGAAAGAGCTTATTAGGCTGCCCTTTTATCTCTGAAAGGAGTCTTTTTTGACTGATGTGATTCAGCCTCTCTGAAATGATGTCCAGTTTTGCTTTTATGGTTATTATTCAAAGACATTGGGACAGAAATCTGAGGCTGAAACTCATGAAAGGGGGAGCATGACCTAATCTGTTCACAAGTTATAAAGGTATACAATACAGACAATAACCCATGAAAGAGGATGTGATAATGCATTGTTACTTAAAGCAAGAGAAAAATACCAAGTCACATCGAGAAAAGCAGTCTGATTCTAGAGGACTTGTCAGCTGTACTGACATTTCTGTGTTAGAACATTCTTTCATTCCCGATAAAATAAAAATCCTGAAGCATTTTTACTTATTAGAGAGGTTATGGATTGTACTTTGAGCTTGTAATAAAAGTTCCACAGGATAAGGCTTCATACCCAATAACATACAATATAAAATAAAATCAACAGACAGATACATTGTACAAAATAGGAAGCATTTAAGTCAATTCAACAAAATGAAATGCAGCAACTTAAAAGGGTTGTCTACTTTATAGTGTTTTTATTTTGTATGCATAATAAATGGAATCGAAAGGGGAAAAGTCTCTCCTTGAGGAGAAGAACCAATAAATTGGTCGGTGTGAAGGTTTACTTGCCATTCAGACCTCACTGACTGTTTTGCATAAAGCATAATAAATGGAAGTCATACAATTTCCTAATGTACATGTATTAAAAACTCTGCTGCTATACCTCTTTTATACCAATTACCAAATAAAGATGGTATGGCCCACATTTCAGCCCACAGTAATGGCTCCCAAAAGTATGGACTCAACATGGTGTCAGTCATGTGACTCACCACACATATGTCATATGACCCCAGGTATACAGGTCACAGGTATGCCAGGGATATAACAGCCATTTATTAAAGGGGTTTTCTCATCATAAGCATTCACAGACATGAGCTGTTTCTGTCTCTTACAGCTTCAAATCCAGGGGCAGGTCTCTCCTCCCAGTAGGAGGGTCCCTCCTCCCAATAGGTGGGTCCTCCCTCACTGAAGACTGGTGACATCATCATTCTGTGTGAGCAGTGGGAGAGAGAGGATGTCACAGCTCTACAGACCTCCTGCAGTGGTCAGTTCTCATGGCTGGAGAGCTGTCACCTTTCTCCATAAGCTCCTTGTAACCAAAACATTGGTGTAAACAGTTATACATACAGCCTGAACTGATTTAAACAAATGTGAGGAATGCACTCTGCTCCCCCCTCTGTTATCAGGCAGGAGGTAGAGGGGGAGCAGACCGTATAAGGCTGTGTTATGTGGGGAGAGAGTGAATCTTGCAGCTAGAGAATCAGTTATTCCCCAGATCCTTCTCATAGAGCTATCACTGGGAGAGGAGCATAGAGGAGCTCAGGCAGTCTTTATTACTCAGACACAGCCAGCACAGAAATCTGTGGGAGCCAGTTTCACTTTCATTTTCCACAGCTCAGAGGGGAGTAAGCACAGAGTGCAGGCAGCCAATCACAGCACAGGTGGCGTGTCCCATCCAGGGGGCGTGTCCCAACAGGCTGAACTAAATATCAGCCATTCACAGGAATGGGGGCGTGGCCCGACCTCAGACTGCTGATTTAGCTGTGGACACACACAGATTAGCTCATATCTGCTATACTAAATGATTTAGGTAATGCAAACCAATTGCAAAAGTGCTTATTTTTACTGTCCACATCATTACAGATATGATCTTTGTAGCGAGAAAACCCCTTTAAGAAACAGAACCTCTCCAGTATTACTACTCCAGCAGCAACTTATCATGTCTGTCAGTGTCTGTGTAGAAGCAGCTCACCCATTCTTCTTCCCTCTGTCTCATCTTTGTGTTGTGTTTTTTTTCTTTGCAGCTAACTTTAATGAAAACAATATGACAGCATCACCTGGAGACTGTCATGTGTGTTTTTTTTAAAGTAAACTTTATGAACAACATGACATTACCTAGAGAGACAGCAGTTATACAAGTAAATACACATAGTAATGAAATGTATAC
The DNA here is from genome assembly GCA_025379985.1 of Phyllomedusa bahiana. Classification (NCBI taxonomy): domain Eukaryota; kingdom Metazoa; phylum Chordata; class Amphibia; order Anura; family Hylidae; genus Phyllomedusa; species Phyllomedusa bahiana. The sequence continues at coordinate 71,379 of JAODAL010009361.1, forward strand.
AATAACCTTATTAATGATACTCATTCCACCACTATTACTGTTAAGTTACCACCATGGATGTCATGAAACCCTGTTACTAACTGAATGGTGGAAGGTCACATGACTGGTGTATATAAGTAATCTATGGCAGTCATTACTATGGACAGGAATGTGAGCTATACCATTTTTTTTTTCTAGAAAGGGGCCTACTCCTTTTGTTATCAAAGAGCAACAATTTTTAATACGTTAGAAAATTGTATGATTTCCTAATAAATGCATAAAAAATTAAAATAACATAAAAGTGGATAATCCCTTCAGAGGCATGATGTTTCATCACTCCTAGGTCTTTATCATAGTAACCGAAGTCCAATTATTGCCTGTTTTTGTACCTTCAATAAAAAAGAAATACCGTATTTTTCGGACTATAAGACGCTCTTTCCCCCCCCCAGATTTGGGGGAAAATGAGGGTGCATCTTAAAGTCCGAATGCGCTGTCTTGGGCCGGTAGTAGGGTGAGGAGGAGCGATGCTGCAGGAAGCCGCTGGCAGTATTTAAGGGTTTAAATCCCACTGCCAGCTTCACGCAGCATTGCTCCTCTCCAGGCTCCTGCAAGTCCAAGAGAGTGCTGTATAGCGGCGGCATGCGGCTGATTAGTACAGCCGACAGTCATTGCTAACAGCAGGGATGGAGCCGGCTCCGTCCCTGCTGTTGACACTCTAGACACTGCAGTGATCGCTGTCACAGCATCTGGCTGAAGGAGGAATGGTGCTGTGCATCACTCCTCCGTCCAATGATCCACCTGCAGTGTAATTGCAGGGGGGGGGATTGGTTGCCATGGCAGCAGGAAGCCTCATGCAGGCCATCTATGTACACCTGTTACACCCTGGCAGGGTGTATGAATAAGTTAATGAAAATCCTATGTACAGCAGTACAATAGTACTGTTGTATATAGGACAAGGCATTATGCCCCCTAGTCGTCAAGTACCCTAAGGCTAGGTTCACACGGCTTAATTGCGGGAGCGGGGGAGGGAGCGGACTTGAGAACTGTGGATTACCGTAATGACTGGGACGTTTTCAGCCCGTAATTTGCGCACTCCGGCGCCTAATTACGGACTGAAATATGTCCAGTTTTAAGCCGTGTGAACGTAGCCTAAGGGGACTAAGTATTAAAGGAAAAAAATATATATATTAAAGTTTAAATCACTCCACTTTTGGCATTTTACATATAAAAAAATAAAAAGTTACACGTAATTGTTATCGCCACATCTGTAAAAGTCCAATCTATTAAACTATAACATCATTTATCTCATACGCTGTACAGCATAGAAGAAGAAACATTCCAAATACCAAAATTGCATTTTTTTGCTCATTTCATATTCCCAAAAAATTGTAATAAAAAGTTATCAAAAAGTCGTATCTATCCCAAAATGGTACCAATAAAAACTACACTTCAGTCCATATATTTTGGGTCAAATTCTTTTTTTCCTATTTTCCTCCTCTAAAATCTAGGTGCGTCTTATGGTCAGGAGCGTCTAATAGTCCGAAAAATACGGTACATTTTATAAAAAAAAATCTGGTGCTTGTTTTTTAAGGAATCCTAACAGTCTATTACCCCAATATTATACAGTTAAAGATATATCATATAGAAACAAACATTTAAATGGAAGATGTCTATCTTTCTAATGTATATTATATGGGTAGTTTTCATGTGAAAAAATTGTATAATTGTATTTTATTTAGTTTATCTACCAAGCCTGGATCACTAATCCAAAAACTGCTCTGAGACAAAGACGCAAGGAAAGCAAAGAAGAAAAGGAAAGAGAAATGAAAAGGAAAGGTTATGCAAAAGGTACTTAACATTGCTGTAAGCAACCTATCAATAAAATGTTATTAAGATATTTTTTAACATGGTCTTGATTTTGAGTAAGGCTTCATTCCCTCCTATGTGTTTTAGTTGTATATTCTCTCTGTATTGAATATAGAGCTAATGCTAGTCTACAGAGATTCTTTAATGCCTAATCAGCATTTCTATGTAGTTGTATTTCTCTAATTAGTATATATTTTTATTTTTTATTTTTATTTTTCATGCTTGAATACCCTATGATTGTATACACTGTATAGAGAAGTCAAAGGAGCCTTATAAAAATGGATCTATTTTCCAATTCTACATTTTATGTTCATGTGATTTATGAATGCCTTATGACTAATGGTCAGTAGTGATGACAATATTGCTATAAGTTTGGATAAAACTATAAAAGTAAATAAACTTAAATATGGACATAATAACAGCATACATACTAAGCTGATTACAGACAACACAGTGCATATTTTTACATCTCTTTATTATAAATAAATGTTGTGAATGCAGTCCTACTCCACCTGACTTGTATCTAGAAATGTATGATTTTCTATTGTCTTTTTGTAAGATAAATCCACAGCCGCAAATGCTATACAATATGTAATATTTAAATTAGGCTTTCTATACATACATGTATGGGTACATTGGTAATGCAAACATTAAGGCTTGGTTCACATCTGCATCGAAGGCTACATCCAGAGCCTTCATAGCACAGGTGGAACTGGATCTGTTTTATGAAAGGCACCAATGGTGACTGACAGACCCCATTGACTACACCTTCTTTTTAACAAGAAAAATAGCACATCATGCTTCATTCTTTTTCCATCATTTTTGATGAGAATTGTGACAGAGGCTCCAAACAAAACCTCCAATTCTGATGTGAACCAGACCTAACCAGTATAGGTTATAAGGTTTGCTTTTGCAGTTTGTCTGATCTGTAAATAATAAAGAGAGGGCCAAAGAACCCTGTTTACTACCACATCCAATAATGGCCACATAATTTTAGTAAACAGACTGATTTGAGACTTTCATACCAGTTGTTAACAGTTCCAAAAGATTTGTAAGCTTTAGCAACTTAAAATATTATTAAATATATTTCTGTCATAGGTTGTCAATTAGACTGAGTTTACCCCTGTGTAAACTGTGTCTTAAAACCACATGGAAAAAAGAGGTAATGTCTAAAATATAGCCTTTATTAATAATAACTTAAAAAATATACCCCACTAACAAATCTCTCTGGAACTACCAGGGCGATACTGTATAATAAATAACAGTCCCTACCCTAAAGTGCAAGAGGATCGCCCCGATAAAGGGCGCTCTTGCCCGGAACGTGTCCCTAGGAAAATTGATAAATATGATTCTCTAGTCTGGTCCCAACATGTTTGGACCAGCACGTAAAAGTTATAACTGGTCACCTCAGGAGGAATTCAGGCTAAAGATGTTCAAAAATAATTGTCAAAAAATATAGTACAGGTATACCTGATAAAATGACAACACCAACTAGGGAAAAAGAGAACAAGGATGATATAGTAATCCCAGAGAATAAGAGGTGGTCAGATTCAAGAAACCTCAATGCCTTAGGTAAAAGTAATATACCTTACCGATATGTAGAGGAACCACCCCACTGTTTCAAGGTGTAGTGATTATAGACACCTCAATGTCATCTCTAGCCCTGTCAGGGCATTGCAGCATCGGCCACATTCAATAGTTCAACACCTTTAGTCTGAATTCCTGCATTTTGGTCTCCTGAGGTGACCAGGTATAACTTTTACAGGCTGGTCGAAACATGTTGGGAGCAGACTAGAGGATCATATTTGTCAATTTTCCTAGGGACAGGTTCCGGGCAAGAGTGCCCTTTATCGGGGCGATCATCTTGCACTTTAGGGTAGGGACTGTTATTTATTATACAGTATCGCCCTGGTAGTTCCAGAAAGAGTTGTTAGTGGGGTATATTTTTAAAGTAATTATTAATAAAAGTTATATTTTAGACATTACTTCTTTTTTCCATGTGGTTTTGATTCAGTCATATGTTCCTGGGTACTGGCCATTCATCTAGCTGGTAGTAGATATATTCCTTTTGTAAACTGTGTCTTCACAAAAAAAAAAAATATATATTCTGGTCACTCCTTAGTGTAGGTTTTTTTAAAATGATAAGATTTAGAATAAAGCTAAATTACAGAACTTGGTTAATTGTTATTTACCCTAAAATACCTGTCTTTTATTAAGAACTTTGGGAGACTGTTATATAGATTCGAACTACATATAATCCTAAAAAATCACGTTAAGCTATTATGGTAACTTCATATACTTTGATTTCCTATGTGTCTGCTTAGAAGATATTTTTAATAGCGATCTTATTGGATATCTACCTATAATTTTTTTAGAAAATAAAAGAACATTTTTAAACTGATTAATTTGGTGTGTAATTTACCTATAAAAAATGCAATACTGCTCTATATTGTCTTTGCGACTGCTACACTGATTCTTCTACCCTGTGCAAGCCACTGCATTGTCTTCCCATTCACTATATAACACAATTTAAACTTACCACTCTCACCTTACAAAGTTCTCCACGATGCTGCATGTTTCTTTAGCTCCTTCCCCATCTAAGACTAACAACCTCCATAATCTGAACCTTACACTTTCATCTCTAAGACTTTGCTGCACTAGTTGTCTGGAATACACCAGTCTCATTAATTTCCAACACCCAGTTTTACGTGTGCCATAAAAACGCATCTTCTCATGTTTTTCACATTCCTTAAACTCTGTTTAGATCTTGATTTGTCATATAAAAAAACTTTCATAATTCAGTTAATAGTTCAACAGAGACTGACATACTATGCCACATGCTGCTTTACCTATAACATCATATATTTTGGCTTATCATCAAATAAATCTGTAAGATGGCAGTGCTTATTCCTCTAGTTCTCCATGATCATCATACAGAATCGGAAATAGAAAATCATTTAACATAATTTGGTTTAATTTTGGTATTTTCCAGGGCACATTATTATAGACTGTGAGGAAAAAGAAGAACTAGGAAAAAAGAAGTCGGATGGTCCAGGTATCATTGCTGTTTTATTGTTAAATACAATTTGCTATAATTTGCTTAGTGTGCTACTGTATATGTGGGAACAGTCTAATTATGTCATAGTTTTGTAACATCTACCTTGCAATCTTGCCTTCAGCATACCTTCATAAGTCCTGACTTTGCCATTTACCCCCCTTTCCTGACCAGGCACACTTATTTCGACCTTAGTATACACAGGTTTGAACGCTATAACAGTTTCTCACATACGGTTTTGCTGCTAATTTTTTCACCTTCTTTCTGTGATACATTAGGCTTTATTTATCTGTAATTTTTAAGTTAGTTTTTTTTAATGATATGAGAGAAAATAGTAAAAAAAGAAAAGGTCTGTTTTTAGGCATTGTCTATTTTTTTAACAGCAAAAGTAGGGGCTAAAATAAGTTTTATAATTCTGTCACTTTAGACTACAGCTCAGATTTTGTATTTAGGTTTATGGTGATGATTTACAGTCGGATTTTTGCAGATTCTAAATACTGAATCTTCTTAAAAATTCGACAGTAAATCAATGTAATGTAGATGTAGCCTTACATAAGTATTTTATCTAGACAGCACAATTTTATTCAGAAATCTATGATGGAGTCATAAGAATCCCCTTGTAAGTATTTAGGATCTGCTGTGATCTATTATTGACTGTTTCTGTTGAGTTCTTCTTGTATTTTTTAACAAAAATATTTGAAGCAATGATGACAGTGTGAGCAGAGCCTAGATGATGAGGAGTTACAGTTGTTATGAGCTGTTCAAATAAAGGTTAAATAGGCAGCTACAGGAAAACATGTGATTACAGATCGTTTCCAGAGTCACTATACGTATACAATATATAGAGCTTAGGTGCTTAGTTATTAAATTCTAAAATGTGAGGATTTCTCTAATACTTGTCCATTAATCTTGAGCAATACTTACACTGCACATCTATATATAGTTATGCTTAAGGGCCCATATATTTAACACATAGACATTTGTGCATCTTAATGTTAGAAGCTTGGCAGTCATCCTAGAAAAGAGCCAAGAACTTTATTCTTGCCAAGACTTTGGTTAGTACAAAGGTCAATACCCTAAAACTTATAGGAAAAATACTTAAAGACAGTATATTTTACCTTACCTCAAAAGCCACATGCTACAAAGTAGCAGGGAGTGACTGGATAAACAATCACATTTACAGACAGCTAAAATGATTAAAAAGACTGTTTAAGGCAACATCTCAGATAATTTTTTTTGCTAAATGTGCTTTTAAGTTAGTTTATGTAAGCCATTCAATAATCTGTATTTTATATACATTTGTCAAGAGTTTGCTTTCAATATTAACTTGCTTTTCATCAGCTAAGTTTCATGTATTACTTATTAAAATAGTTTCCTTCCAATATGTGCTCATTCTAGATTTGAAAGAAAGTATAAGCTGGGTTCTTTGAAGATTATATATTATACAGCAGGTGAAATAAATATTAAACACGTCACCAATTTTCAAAGTAAATATATTTCTATATGTGCTATTGACATGAAATTCTCACATGATGTTGGTAACAACCCATTGAATCCTCACAGGTAAAGAACTCAAACCATAGATGTCCATAAATTGAATTGGATGGGTTGTTTTCGGCATCTGGTGAGAATTTAATGTCAGTAGCACCTTTATAAATATATTTACCGTATATACTCGAGTATAAGCCGAGTTTTTCAGCACCAAAAATGTGCTGAAAAAAGCCTTCTTCGGCTTACACTAGTGTCAGGCACTGCCATGGCCCGGGTGCCGGCAGGGATAGCTCCAGCTATATGCGACTCCTCTGGGAACGCATACAGCAGAAGATACTATTGCGGAGCAGAGAGCGAGCGCTCCCTGCTCTGCAATAGGACTCCAGAAGGCCGCAGCTTGCACAGGAATATACATGCCTATAACTGCCTATACCTGCTTATGGGGGACATATAACTGCCTATACCGGCTATGCGGGACATTTACCTGACCTGCCTATGAGGGGACATATACCTGCCTATGGGTGACATATACATGCCTTTAACTGCCTATATCTGCCTATGAGGGGACATATACCTGCCTATACCTGCTATGGGGGACATATACATGCCTATACCTTCCTATGAGGGGACATATACCTGCCTATACCTGCCGATAATGAACAAATACATGCCTATAACTGCCTCTACCTGCCTATGGGGGACATATACCTGTCTATACCTGCTATGGGGAACATATACCTGCCTATGAGGGGACATATACCTGCCTCTACCTGACTATGGGGGACATATACATGCCTACGACTGCCTATGCCTGCCTATGAGGAGGCGTATACCTGCCTATACCTGCCTATGAGGGGACATATAACGGCCTCTACCTGCCAAGGGGGGACATATACCTGCCTCTGGTGGACATATACCTGCCTATGGGGAATATATACATGCCTATAACTGCCTATACCTACCTATGGGGGACATATACTTGTCTATACCTGCTATGGGGAACATATACCTGCCTATGAGGGGACATATACCTGCTTATGGGGGACATATACATGCCTATGATTGCCTATGCCTGCCTATGAGGGGACGTATACCTGCCTATACCTGCCTATGAGGGGACATATAACGGCCTCTACCTGCCTATGGGGGACATATACCTGCCTATGGGGAATATATACATGCCTATAACTGCCTATACCTACCTATGTGGGGACATATACCTGTCTCTACCTGCCTATGAGGGGACATATACCTGCTTATACCTGCCTATGGGGGACATATACTTGCCTATATCTGCCTATGAGGGGACATATACCTGCCTATAACTGCTTATACCTGCTATGGGGGACATATACCTGCCTATAACTGCCTATAACTGCTATGGGGGACATATACCTGCCTATACCTGCCTATTGAGGACATATACCTGCCTATAACTGCCTGTGGGGGACATATACCTGCCTATACCTGCCTATGGGGTTATTAAACTGCCTATGGGGGACATTAAACTTCCTATATCTGCCTATGTAATTTTATTATTATCCATTTTTATTTTTTAAATTTACCAGTAGCCGCTGCATTTTCCACCCTAGGCTTATACTCGAGTCAATAATTTTTCCCAGTTTTTTGTGGCAAAACTAGGTGCCTCGGCTTATATTCGGGTTGGCTTGAGTATATATATACGGTACTTTGAAAATTGTTCAATAATTATTTCACCCATTGTATATACTGTGTATTAGAGGTGTTAAAATTGTTGAGTATTCATTTTAAAGGGTATAGTTTTTGAAGCAATCAATGCTGGCAGCATATGCTGGACCAGAGTGACACCAGGGGGTCATTGTCCTTCGTTTTACTGCCATAAGTAAATCCAATTACTGTATTTTTTATGAATCCAGAATACATAAAATAAATCAGTATGCATTTGCATAGTGTTGAAACAAATGGTGCAGCATTTGGTTGATTTACAGTGCAGGAAAAAAAACAATCGTGTTGGCTAATAAATCTGTTTAAAATTACATGTAGAGTGATGATAGACAAACATTTGCCTTTGAAATATTTTGTTTTTGACTGTATTTTACAGATAATGTCATCAAAAGGATATTTAACATCTTGAAGTTTACATGGGTCCTTTTCCTTGCATCCCTTGATAGTTTTACTGGCTGGCTTAACTCAATTTGTAGAGAGCACATTGATATTTCCACAGTCCTAAGGATAGAACGTTGTATGCTGACCAGAGAAATTAAAAAGGTAAACCACATAAATCAACTGAAACATGCTTCACTTTTGAATACCTTTATCATTGCTATCAAATATCTAGACAGTGCACACTTAGGGCGACATGTATGAACGTTGAAACTGACTGGCCAGTTCTAAATCGCTTTGAAGTAGTGTATCTGTTATTTTGCAGTTCATACATACAGGCACAGTCTAGTGCCAAAACAACAAGTCTGGCTCAGGCAGAGCACCTTTATCTTAGTCTGGCTGTTGTAACTGTTCTGCGCCTAGATTTGGAGTCAAAGAAACATAAATGTGTCTGCTTCTATGAATGTGATGCAACACGCCGCCAGAACACTCCAAATCTTTGGCGCATTAAAAAGGGTCTTTGGTGCATTACAAAGGCACTTATGGTGCCAAAATTTGGAGTGCGATTGTTCATACATTTATAGAACAGGTCTACTACAGCTAGTACAGATATCTGCCGCAGCCCTGTTCATACATGTCACCCTTAGACTAGACAGTCTTACAATGTACCACATTTATCATAGTGTTGATAAATCTGGCGCAGGTTTAGATCATCTGAGTTTACACCAATTGCGCAAAACTCTTGGCACATTTTTTTGGTGCACTGCGTCACACACTAAGCCAAGCACATTCATGCGAAGGCACGCCACTTTTACAAGATCATGCCACTTTTGTCAAACAAGCAACGGAAGTGTCTTAACTGTTATCATTACCATAAAAGTGCCCCATTGTTTATTGGCATCCACAGAATCTTCTTTTAAGGGATTTTATCACTAGCTATTAAATGCTTACAATGCTTACAAGTGTGTGCAACACCAAAATCCTATAAAAATGCTGGTGTACTCAAGACTAAAAACAGAACTAAATGGGGCAGCAAACCAGCAGCAGCAAGCAATAATTATAAGAATTGTGTATCAACTAGTAAGTAGATGTACTCACAGTTAAATGAGTAAGTAGAAAGGGGGAGGGATTCCTCCGAAACGTCGCGCGCCTGCGTGGACTGCCCGCCTGTCTAACTATGTGATCTAAAGAAACAAGCCGTGCTATGCGGCAGCACTGAAAAAGTTCTTCTTTGGACTATTGCCAAGTTTGTTGTTACGAACTGCCCGACCACATTGTTACTGACGCTGGACACGCAAGTAACCTTGTAACTTTGTTTACTAGGACTGTTGCTTTTTGTATATAATAAAATAAGTTCATATTACCCGATCGTGTTACTAAGTAGATGGGCAGCAAGGCAGATGGTGGCAGGAACGCGACACCACCAGTGAGTTCAATCCAGAAGCAAGGCAATAATAAAGGATGACTGACCCTAAAAGCTTAGTGTCCCTGAATCTTCCCTTAACCCGTCCCTGACATCTGACCCTGAAACTAAGACCCATCCATTTTATTCCTGGAACTAACCTTAAATCCCTAAGCTACATCTGGAAGAACAAGCACCTCTAGGATCCAGAGATTACTTAATCAGAGCACAGCAGAAAACTATACAAATACAACAACTGAGATTCACAAGGATTACAAAAAACTAGGGTGGACAAGACTAGGGTGGACAAGAAGCAATGTAGAGCTCAGAACTAAATGCAAATGCTTAGCAGATTACTAATCAAACTCTTAATGTCTCAGAACAACCACTATAATTCACACCAGGTTAACCCAGGAAGTTTTATGGAACTAGTAATATCCAATCCTCTGTAATGAGTTTAAAGGTGTGTTTCCTGGACAGCTGATGTGCCCTGATGTTGTTTGAGGCGGTTTGCCCTACAACTGGGAGGGATTGAAATGGCAAGAATACTCCTGCCATTTGTAATAATTCCCTAATTAGAAGTGCAAGTTTAAAACCTTCAATAGCAGCAGTTTTCATGAACCACGTGGCATAATATTTTAGCAAGGCTTAGAATAGAGAAGATCTGCACTAGTTGTTCAGTAAAATCTTCTGTTTTATTAAGTGGCCTATGTCAAAACCCATATTTGCCATAACTAAGGGCACACTTTGTGCATGAATAATTTTACTGGTATCAGATATTGTATTTCCCTATTTAGAGACATTTGATCCCAGTGTTTCTGATATGTCCATGCACAGATTTTTTTGTCCATGTACATTTTTTCATGTAACAATCTGCTTTCCACATGTCATTTCAATACTACAGCATAGCATGATGACAAGCTCTCTTGATGACCTCTTGATGACCTATAATACAAAGTCTGTGTACTAGTGTACTCCTGTACCATAATGTACATCTTTGTCATAGTGGTCTTGCCGATTCTGTCTGTGCACCAGCAAGATTAGTGGCAGCAGTGAGGCTGTAATACACAGTAACTCCAGTCCTGGTAGTTGGTTCCTTTTGATGTTGTGGGCTCTCTGTGTCTGACCACTGGCACCCTGCAACATGATCTAGGCAGGGTGCCAATGGTTTTCCATGGCAGCTGAAAGCCTAACAAAGGCTAATGAATCTGCCATTGGTATCTGCCTATTAGGCCGTGCCACATACATTGCCTAAAAAGCTGTCAGTTTCAAGCTTACTAGCAATATTGCTCTAGAATACTGAAGACTTTTTTCTACAAAAACATATTTTATTGGGAAAAAGTACTAAAATATAAAACAACTATACACATTTTGATATTGACGTAAATAACCTGTAATTTTTACCAGTTGATAAACAGCAAAAGAAAAAAAATGCAAAAAGAAAAAGACAATTTACTCTTTTTATGTGTATTCCCCTCAACAAAAAAATTCTATTACATGTACCCTAAAATGGTGTTACAACTCAGACCACCTAAAACAAGCACCTATGCAGCTACATTGATGGAGAAAAAAGAAAGTTATGGCTGTTTTAATGCAGTGGTGAAAAAAAATTGCTTGGTCATTTAAGCCAAAAATAGGTTGGTCCATAAGAGGTTAAATAGCAATTCAGTATGTTGGCATTGTCAGGGGTCAAATCTCAATTAGAAAACAATACAGAAATTTCTGGTATTTTATAAAAAAAATATGCATTTTAGATAACCAAAAAGTTGAAAGATCAAAGGGATGCTTCCATCTAAAAGGAGTATTTTTTATAAAACCAATATTCCTGGAAATCTGTTTTTTTTTTGGCTATATTATAATTTTATTTCGGCATACCTATGACTTCTGAAAATACATAACAAAAAATGATCAAAAAGTTATATGAACCTCAAAATGCAACCAATAAAAAGTACTATTTGCTTTACAAAACAAAAGCCCTCAAACAGGTATATCAGTGGAAAAAAAATGGTATGGATCTTGGAATGCAGCAACGTAAAAACAATTACAAAATAATGTTTTATTGTGCAAAAAGTATTAAAATGCAAAAACTGTATAAATTTGGTATCACCATAACTATTATAAATAGAGATGGGGGAATCGATTCTAACGAAGTGGAATTCGTTTAGAATTTCAGGAAAACTTCGGTTCTGAAACGAAAGTCGAAGTTGGGGTACTTCGGGGGTGAACTAAGTGTGCTTTGATTGATAAAAATGGCTTGCGAGCACATGTAGCACATGGGGCAAAGCACTCTGGAGGAATAAGGGCTAAGCCTGCATGACATGGTGCAGAGATGAAGCCACTCAGAGACCGGGGCGGGATTCTGTTACGTCCCTGGGCACTTATATAAGTTTCCGTGCGCACGCTGGGAGCTCATACCGCTCTCATACTGTGCTCATCAGGGAACGTGCTTTGCCGCGGCTGATCGTTACTGAAGAACTTATTTTTTAATACAGCGAATTCTGTGGGTGTGTCTCAGCTTGTCTCAGAGACTGCTTCTCTTAAGTTCTATTTCTGATTTTTTTTGGTGGATTGGATCTGGAAGTCCCAGTGCATATACATGTTAATTCTATCCTGCTCACAGCACGAGATTGGAATATTTGGCTAGGGGGGGGCCGTGGCGTGAGTCGTCCAGTTCCTGTTTTTTCATTTAAAGAAACAGCGTTTTTATAATACAATACCGTCTTCATTTTTGGCTGCTCAATTCTTTTGCGGCAATTTACAATCCAGGGGTTAATAAAGCGTTGTTCTGCTGCTGGTTTGTGGATACTCACAAGAAACCGTCTTTTTCACCGCCAAAAAATACATTTTCCTGAAGCATAATTCACAAACGAAGGTTAATTACAAATTTTGTTCTCGTGTTGAGAGTAGCTGTAGAAAACACGCAATTGTAACAACGTAAACAAAGCAGTAGTTTTCCGGCTGCTCAATTCTTTGCGCAATTTACATCCAGTGGTTAGTTAAGCGTTGTTCTGCTGCTGTTGTGACTCCAAACACCGTCCTTTTTCACAGGCAAAAAATAAAATTATCCTGTAAGCATAATTCACAAACTAAGGTTAATACAATTTTTTCTCGGGTTGTTGTGTACGTAGAAAACACACAATTGTAACAGACGCTACAAAGCTAGTAGTTTCTGGCTGCTCAATTCTTTTGCGGCAAATTACATCCATGGTTAATTAACGTTGTTCTGTGCTGTTGTGAACTCCAAGAAACCGTCTTTTTTCACGCCGCCAAAAAAATACAATTTTGCCTTGTAGCATAAATTCACAACAAGGTTAATTACAATTTTATTCCCTCTTTGTAGGAGTAACGTTGAAAACACGCAATTGTTAACACGCTACAAACTAGTAGTTTCCTTGCTGCTGCAATTCTTTTTTGCGCAATTTACATCCAGGGGGTTAATTAAGCGTTGTTCTGCTGCTGTTGTGACCTTCGAAGAAACCGTCTTTTTTCAACGCTGCCAAAAATAAAATTTTCCTGTAGCATAATTCACGAAGACAAGGTTAATTACAATTTTTTCTCTTTTTTTGGTGTAGCGTAGAATAACCACGCAATTTGTAACACCGCTACAAACTTAGTAGGTTCCCGCTGCTCAATTCTTTTGGACGCAATTTACGGGCAGCGGGGGGGGGGGGGGGGGGGGTGGGGGGGGGGGGGGGGGGCGGGGGGAGGGGGGGGGGGGACACCCCCCCCCCCCCCCGCCCCCCATCCAGGGGTTAATTAAGCGTTGTTCTGCTGTTGTACTCAGTAAAAAAAGAAACTTTGGCTTTTCACCGCCACTTAAAGAAATTCCTGTAGCATAATTCCATATCCGAAGGTTAATTTTAAGCCAGGTTTGTGCTTTTTATATCTGTATAAAATACACAAGTTTTTAAACGGCACGTACAATGTCAATTATTCCTGCCCATTGTGTGTGGAGCCGCAATTTATATCCAATGGGTTACCCAAGCTTTTTTAGATGGTGTTCATTTTGTGTCGTACAAATACAGGGTGGGTGTATTTATCATAAACAGATATCTTTCATTAAACAGTGTCTGTACATTTTAGAACAAACAGTATGTAGACAGAGAGGTGGCAGGCTCTTCACCTGCGAGTGGCATAGGCACGAAACATTCCTGTAGCAGGTCGCAGCACAAGCAAGGAGAACGTCGCAGCAGGGGGTCACTCGGTGAGTGCCACAAACTGCCGCTAGTCATCTAGCGGGCCGTGTACTGACTTCAACCCAATTGGTTCTTTGATTGGTTGACTGAGGATCATCCCTTCCTCCCAGGATGACATCTGACAACCCCACCAAGAGGTCTGTGGGAACATCAGACACAACCCTAGTTGGCATGGCCCGGGAGCGGGGTCAACGGCCCCACCTGTCCTTCTTACACCCCCCTCTGTCCCATCCGGTTCCCTTCAAGCCAGAGATCTACAAATGTGGTACGTGGCTCAGCACCACTAAATAGCGAGATGAACAATTTGAGTAGGGCAGTCAGCATCTAGCATGGCAGCGAAGTGAAATGGGGCCAATATCCCCTGCTTCTTGCAGTAGGCTCGCAAAAGTATAGATGTTGAGAGTGGCATAGGGGGTCATGTTGTGAGGGGTCAGCCTCTGCATACCAAGAACCGTGAGTGAGGACAGCAGTGATGATGAGACACAAATAGATGATGATGTAGCCAACCGCACTTGGGAGCCCGGGTGAGCAAGCTTCATCATCGTCCAGGAGAAGAGTGGAAGCGTCAGCTTCGCGTCAGCAAGCGGCGCAGCCAGCAGTGGGTCGTGTGGGCAGTGAGTCCATCAGGATAGCACATATGAGGTCGGGAGCCCAAGCGCCCGGACGGGGTAAAAAACCACCGCTTTGCAGGGTTCCAACAAAGTAGCGGGCACGAGGGATCCAGCGGAGGCAGCGACGCAGTCGTCTCTCCACTCATGGCGGAGCGTTTGGAGCGGTAAAATCCTATACTCGGCGTGTGGCAGTTCTTTGCTAAGACACCGGAGGAGCGAATAGGGGTATATGTTATAATCTGTAAGCAGAAAGTTGAAAGCGTTGGCCAGGGAGCTAACGTTGGTCAACCACGGCCCTGCGTCAACATATGCAGCATCACCATCTGGTGTGCCTAGAGAAGACGTGGCTCAGGATTTGGTGGTGCCATCCTAGGCCGACGGCAGCAACAGCAGCAGTCAGCAGCGCCCAGGTGGCATGCCCCCCGCATCCATTGCACTGCAGTCAAGGCTCCACCACCTCTGCAGAAAGGGAAGCTGTTCTCTTTTGACATCAATCCTCCCGGGTCCAATCTCCTGCTCCCTCGCTACTCATTTGGCGCGCAGCAGTGTCGTTCAGCCGGAGGTGACTGCAAAGAGACCAACAGTATGTGCGTGTCCACATCCTAAAGTGCAGGCAGTCTGACCGTGCACCTGTCCAAGTTGTATTTGGTACTTGACTGCAGTCCCTCCCTTTCCAAATTGTGGACCTGCACCATTCAGAAGAACTAATTTTCTAGTGCCGAGTCTAGATGGAGAAGTATTCCCAAGGCCGTAATTTTCTTTTCCAAAAAGGGCAGTACCAGCCACTTATAAATATGCGTAGGTACAAAGGTGGCCAGTCCTTAAAGCATATCGTTTGAGTTCCTAAGTAGCACGGCAGGCGCGGAACGTTCTGGAGCAGTTAACTAAGGTCAGCGGCCAGTACATGTCCTTTTAACGGCCCACTGGTAATGTGCTTCCAGCCCAGGCACAACCAACAACTTGGAACAGGAGACGTCCACTTTCTCCCCACGTTGTCAAACTGCCTGCACCTTGCGTCAGATGTCCCCTCCTCCACCTCCACCACCCACCACCAACTCACCTCCACAAGTAGCTGCACCATCATGACCACATGTGTAGGCACAGCGGTGTCCAAACGCAGGTTCTACACCTGGCTTTGCCTCGGGCGAACGAAGTCCACAGGGTAGGAACAGCTCCGCGTCATGCAGCAAGAAATCTATGTGTGGGGCTTTTCTCCGGCGCCAACTGCAAATCGGAACCATGGTGACGGACAATGGGAGAACATGGTGTCCGCGCGTGCAAGCCGAGGAGGTGATGGTTCCATGCGCCCTGCATGTGCGCACATGAACAAGTCTGGTTGTGAAAAGGTTCCTGAAGTCTTCCCACCACCTAGTCTTTACAGCAAGTTCTAAAATGGTGCCAGGAAACAGTGCATTCA
This sequence comes from Phyllomedusa bahiana, assembly GCA_025379985.1. Taxonomy (NCBI): domain Eukaryota; kingdom Metazoa; phylum Chordata; class Amphibia; order Anura; family Hylidae; genus Phyllomedusa; species Phyllomedusa bahiana. The sequence continues at coordinate 87,478 of JAODAL010009361.1, forward strand.
CTTTATCCATTCGTACCAAGCCAGGAACAACCCCTCCACGTAGTTGCAGCGGCAGAACGGCCTCCTCCAACACACTCCTGATATGCGATGTTTCCATCCCTTGGAATTCCAGCCTACACATGAATGGTACCATGACAGACTGAATGAACAGAGGAAAAGGCCATTAACGATTTTTTGATGATTCCAGGCAGACAGAAGAACTCCCCTGTTGTAACTTGATGTCAGCCAGTGGCAGCTCATGCGTAGACACCTGCCCGTATTTGTTGAGGCCATTCGAGAGAGGCCGAACTGTTTTATGTCAGGTCGCCAGGACTAACGGGATGAATAACGTAAAATCATTACCACTGCTTCTCATGTCCAGGAACTGATGCGGAAAAAGTCTGGGGCAGGGTACTGAGACGTGGCGACTACAATCTCGGGCCACAGATCCTGTGGGACTGAAATGGAGGAGGAGGAGGAGGACATTGGAGCAGAAGCATTGTCTGGTGAAATGAGTGGATTTTCTACCCAGGTGACAAGATAGGAGGACAGGAGCAGCTGGATGAGGTGGATGGAGATGAGGAAGACGAGGCAGATGACGCCCCAAGCACTGTGGCATATACAGTGGAAATGGAGATCAGGGGAGCCCCGTCGGAGTCACTTGTGGCAGATGGCCTGCAGCATTCGCTATTTTCCTGGGCTAGTGACAGCCTAAGAGTTAAAGACAGCATCCGGCAAGATACTATACTGGCTCTCCACCCTATTGGACCCTCGCTACCCGGTCCAAAAGGGAGCCTTTTTTTCCCGCTATTGAGAGGGAGGGACAAACTCAAGATACTATAGGAGAAAACCTCCGAATCTGTTGGGCCGCTGCCTAAGTTCGGCATCGTCCCTCCACTGACCGGACAGACCGGGGGGGTTCCTAAGCGCGCACATACTACTGCCGGGGCGGCTGGGGGTGGGTGGGGGGGTAGGAGCAGTACCAGCAACTCACTGCAGTAACCTAAGTCTGGGAGTAACTGATGAGCAGCTTCCCTTCACGGCCAGTACACCACCGCTCTAGTGAGGGAGGGTAGTCACCAGCAGCAGCAGGACCTGGAGCAGGTTGGTGGCCTACTTGGACAAGCACTCTGCCACCTCCCAGTAAGAAATATCCGGCTGGACTAGGCTTGCAGCCAAGAACTGGATGAATGGCCACAACTTGCCGAGTTTGCAGTGGAGAAAGCTGTCCTGCCCGTGCCAGTAGTGTGGCAATCAGAAGCGGGTGTTCATGCGGCGGTGGCCATCGTGTTAGCCCAAGGAGAACCCGCTTGGTCCACGGGGAAATGTGGAACGACTGACGCTTTGTCAAGATGAATCAGGCGTTATCGCCAGGGGGATTTTCCACACACCTATTGCCTTAGGCGTCAGAAACATCATCCATTACTCACACCCCAAACTTGTGAGAAATGAGTCTGGGTTCAAACTACCTGCCCTCAGCCACTATTCTGATGCCGCTGCCGACCCCGCCTGATGCACACATCTGCTGACAGTTATCTCCATCTGCGCAACAACCATCTTGTTACCAGGGACAGGTATTGCCACCACACCTCCACACTGTGTCATTTTGTGCCACTGTCTGAACCTCGCATGCTGCTGTGCTATGGCCTGCTTCCGTGTGACCTCCACACTGTGTCATTATCCCACTCTGATGCCTACTCCTGGTTTTTTGCCACTCCAGAATGTCATTGTGCCACTGTCTGACCTCATAGCTTGTGCCTGGCTGCCGTGGACCTACACACTGTGTCATTGTTCCACTCTGATGGCCAACTCCCTGTTTTTTTGCCACCTCCACTTGTCTACGCTCATGGCTGCTGCTTGTGGCAGCTGCCATTGACCCTACACACTGTGGTCAGTTGTGCCACTGTCAGATGACTCATGCTTTGGCTGCTGTGGCTGCTGCTCACTGTGACCCGTACACACTGTGTCCATTTGTGCCACTTCCTGACCTCATGCAGTCTGCTGTGGCTGCTGCTGTGACCTACACACTGTGTCATTGTTCCACTGTCTGTACTCTCATGCAGCTCTGCCGTGGTGATTGCCCCACATCTGCTGACAGTTTCTCCCTCTGCCAACGAACCATCTTTAACCAGGGATGCTGGTATTGCCACCTCACCTCCACACGTGTCATTGTGCCACAGTCTGACCTCATGCTGCTGCTATTTCTGCTGCCGTGACCTCCACACTGTGTCCATTATCCACACTGTGTCCTACGTCCCTGTTTTTGGCACCTCGCAGAAAAATGTCATTGTGCCACTGTCCTGACCTCATGCTGGCTGCTGCCGGTTGAACCAAGCAACACTGTTCATTGTCCCACTCTGTGGCCTACTCCTTTATTGTTTGCCACCTGCGCACTGGTCCTGACCTCATGCTGCTGCTGTGCTGCTGCCGTGACCTTCACACTGTGTCATTGTGGCCACTGTCTGAACCTCATAGCTGCTGCTATGTGCTGCTGCCTGTGAACCTAAATTCTGTGGTCTGCCGATGACCGTAGTCACCTCCACTTTCTGTCATTGTCACACTTGTGGCCTACCTGTACTGTTTTGCCACCTTCCAGAAAATGTCATTGTGCCAACATGTCTGACTTCATGCGCGTGGGGGCTGCGTCGTGACCTGACACACTGTGTCATATTTTGCCACTGTCATGACCTCATCTGCTATGGTATGAGATCTGTGGGCTGCTGCGTGACCTCCACACTGTGTTGCATTGTCCCACTCATGTGGCCTACTCCTGTGTTTTTTTTTCTGCCACCTCCAGAATGTGATTGTGGGCTGGGCTGCCTGACCTCATGCTGCTAATAGCTGTGGCTATAGTGCCGTGTGACGCTTACACACTGTGTCATTGTGCCCACTGTCTGACACTCAATGCGGATGCTGTTGCTGGTCTGCTGGGGCCTGTGAGCCTACACACTGGTGTCATTAGTGCCAAACTGGTCTGTACCTCATGCCTAGCTGGGCTGGTGGCTGCTGGGCCAGGTGATACTCGGTCAACACTTGTGTTGCATTAGTGCCACTGTCTGACCTCATAGCTGCTTGCTGTGGCTGCTGCCGAGACCTCCACACTGTGACATTGTCCCCCACTCTTGTGGCTACTTCCTTGGGGTAGTTTTTTTTGCCACCTCCAGGAATTGATGTGTGGTCCACTGCACTGACGCTCATGCTGCTGGCTGGTGGGGCGTGCTGCCGTGACCTACAGCAGCTGTGGTCATTGTGCCACTGTCTGACCTCACTGGGCTGTGCTGTTGTGGCTGGCTGCCGCGTGTACCTTACATCACTGTGTCATTTGGTTGGGGGGCCACTTGTCCGACCTCATCGGGCTGCTTGCTTGCATGGCTAGCTGCGCCCCGTGACGTTATTTCCCTCATGGCACACTTGACATTGTGCCACTGGTCTGACCTCATATGCTGCTGCCTTGTGGCTTGCAGCCGTGACGCTCCCACACTGTGTCAATTGTCCCACTCTGTTGCCACTCCTGTTTTTTGCACCTCCCGAAAGTTATTTGCCACTGCCCTGACCTCATGCTGGCTGCTGTGGCTGGCCGTTGACGACTCCACACTCTGTCATTTGTGCATACTGTCCTGACGGCTCATGCGTGCTGCTGTGGCTGCTGGCCGTACCCCTAACCAGCACTGTGTTACATTGTCGCCACTCTGATTGGCCTACTCCTGTTTTATGGCCACTCTGCCAGTATGTGATGGTGGCCACTGCCTTGACCTCATGCGTGGCTGCTGTGGCATGCTGCCGTGACCGACCACACTGGTGTCCATTGATGCTAACTTCTGACCTTCAATGCTGCAGCTGTTGCTGCGTGCTGTGACCTATACCACTCTGTACATGTGCCACCTGTCTGACCTCATTGCTGCTGCTGCCAGTGAACCTCCTCACTGTGGTCAATTTGTGCCACTCCTGTTGGCCTATATCTCTGTTTTTGGCCACCTCCAAGAATGTCTATTGTTGCCACTGTCCTGACCTCATGCTCTTGTGGCTGCGCGCGTCACCTCCACACCCTGTCACTGTTGGGGGGGGGGGGAGCCCAGCTTTTTTTTTTTTCCAGCTTTCTCTGGCATGACTTTATCGGGCAACTTTCCCGCTTCATTTTTTTGGGTCATTTTTTGCCCTCTTAAGTGCCCAGGGAATTTTAGGGAAGCGATTCTAAGAGCGGCGGCAGTCATTGGCGTGTCATACTAAAACAAAAATTGTATGAAGCCCAAAACCAAGCTGCCTTGAATTAAAGGGCAGGCACAACGTTCTACACACCCTGCGGGCTCTGTCCCCTTTGGAAATGCGTTTTTTAACGTAAATTCGTCCCCCGAATAATTGGGAAAACAAAGTTATTTTTTGCCGAGAAATTCGGCCGAGGTGAACAAAAAAGAATTTGGGGAAATTCGCCCATATCTACGCAGTTTCTATGGTAGCTGTACAAAGGAATGATATTCTTTTGGGAGACAACTATTGGGGGTGGTGGGCGAGGAAGCTAGACTGAAGTGTAGTGTGTTCTTGCCTAGAAGACAGAGTGTAATGACACAGATCTGCTAAACCACCACGACTCTACTGTGAGGTGGGGATCTTGAGAACCTAAGTATACAGGGGGCTTGGTGCTACCTGAAAGAGTGTGGTAAGCTTTAGGAGATTCTGGACTTGATAGCTGTGGGTCTGTACAACTGACTATGAAGGATTATAGATGATAACTAGCAAGGCTGTGCAATGGAGTCTGTGAAAAGGAGGCAGGAGAATGCAAAAGTGCAGCCCATACGGAATAGAGGAAGAGATTGTCACTAAGAAGTGAGCAAATCCTTGTAAGAGAAGGTCAATCTGTTTTCCTTACCTGTATGTTACCTTGTTTTGTTTTACAGAACAATGGTGAACTAACAAAGGGGCATTGTTGCCCTTGGGCTGATAGGATTTAGCTATGGATAGGGTAAGCCTATTTTTTTCACATAGGCTGTTACTGACACCCTGCAGCTGAAGGGTAATATCACCCTGTTTCCCCACAGCTCAGAGGGAGCCACAGAACTAACTGCAGTCACCCCAATGTGGGTACCATTAGGAGGAGAGCAGTACATATATATATATCTAGTCAGGGCTGTAAAAGATCCAAGTTCTGTGATGGACAAGCAGTAGGTATACTAAAGAAACTGGGCTAAATGCCATAATAGCATCTAAAAAAATCCTGAGAACTGGCCCCGACGTGTCTTGATAGTGGGGGTCCAGTAGATGTTTTTGGGATAAACTCTGACAAGGAATTTGGCAGTTTACTATATATTTAAAATATTACCCTTTTTGCATTTTAACTGTACATTGTGCGCAAAATTTTAAACCCGGCAGAATTTTTGGGGCTTTTCTTTGCCTTTTTTTCAGAAAATATGAAAAACACAAAAAAAAACTTTTTTTTCCCATCGGGTTAGTGGTTGGGGGAAAAGCCATTTATTGTAAAAACTACTGTGGTTTTTTTTTTAAATCAAAAAGGAACCCAAAAATCCAAATGATGTGATAAAAGGGTTTTTTACCCCATTCCAATACCATGCATTCCCCCCTCTAAAAAATAAAAACAGCTTGAAGTCTTTTGGGGTAGTTGGGGGATGAGGCTCTTTATTTTCTAAGTAGTAAAGCTGCCCTTTTTCTTGGCAAAAAGCCTCATTTCCCTGTTTTTCCTGGGCTGTCTTGCATGAACTGCGCGCTTTTAGATCTCCCCAGAGTGGCTAATTATATTCAGGTCAGGAACGAGATCGCCCCTCAAACCTTACTTTTTTTTTGCTGTAGCCAATACAGGGGCAACCTGGGCCCTTGTGTTTTGGGGTCGTTGTCAGTTGTAAAGTCCAAGTACTTCCCATGCCAGTTCCGGGCTGATGAACAAATTTGCCTCCAGTATTTGCTGATAACGGGGTGCATTCAACTTTGACTAATTTCCTGTGCCTTTGTAGCTCACACATCTCAAAAACTCAGCCCCTTCCACTCCATGCTTTTACAATAGGAAGGCGTTTTTTTCATCATAGGGCCTTGTTTGACACCTCTCCAATGTAAAATTTATTGTTGGATAAAAGGTTTGATTTTCGTCTCATCACTCCCCAAAATTTCCCTTGTTCCCAAAATTTGAGCCTTGCCTGTGCTTTGGCATATTGTAGATGAGTACTTTTTGGGCATTTGCACAGTAATGGCTTTTTTCGAGACTCGACCATGCAGCCCATTTTTCTTCAAGTGCCTTCTTATTTTGCATCTTTAAACAGCCAGCTGCTAGTTTTCAGAGAGTCCAAATATTTCAGGATGTTATTTGAGGGGTTTTTCTTTGCATCCCAAAAAATTTTCCTGGGAGTTGTGGCTGAAATTGACCGTGGTTTGGTTTTTACAGAGCCCTGATTTTCCATTGTTAATCCACAGTTTGAACACTGCTGACTTGACATTATCAATTTCTTGGATACTTTTTGTATCCCTTTTTCCCGTTTTATACAGTTCAAGTATCCTTTCGTAGATCCATTGACAATCTTTTGTTTTTCCCCATGACTCACAATCCAGAAATGTTTAGTGGCTGGAAGAAAGATGCAAGATCTGTCTGGATCCCCGAAAAACCCCTCAGTTTCTATGCACACACACTGATTTTAAGCAAACAGGTCACAGGTGAGAAAGTTTTTCTTTAGTAGGGCCCTTCAAAACCCCTTTTTGTTTAACTTCTGTGCATAGTTATCAGGCCAAAATCACCAGGGTATGTAAACTTTTGATCAGTCATTTTGATGTTTTTTGGTTTGTCATTATGATTTAAAAAGAGAAAAAAAACAGTACGTTTGACAATAAATGGCTTCAGCCAAACCACCTAATCCAATGAGTAGAAAAAAAGTTTTTGTGTTATCATTCATATTCTCTGAAAAAAAGGCAAAGAAAGCAAAAATTCTGCCGGGGTATGTAAACTTTTGCGCACAACTGTACATGATTAAAATAAAGCAGAAAAGGGTAATATTTAACTATATAGTAAACTAGTCAAATTCCTGTCAGAGTTGATCCAATAATCATCTACTGGACCCCACTATCAAGACAACGATCTGGACCCAGTTCTCAGGATTCTTAGACTGCTATTATGGCATTTTATGCTACCAGTTTCTCAGTATAGCCAAAGGCCAAGAAAGCAAAAATTCTGCAAGGGTATGTAAACTTTTGAGCACAACTGTATAACCTATATATTTGCATATAATGAAAGGAAACAATCAACTCACCCCTAACCTACCGCTGAGATGTCCTATTATGGGGTGTTTCACTTCACCATGGTACAGGTAAAATCCAATGATATATCCAGCATTCTTTCAGATTATATCCAATTTAAAACTTGATTTTTTATTGAAAAATTTCCGAAAAATTTCATATTTCAAATAAAAAAAAAATCTCATTCAAAAGGCAGCAAAGAGAAGCCTACCTTATAATAGAAAATTGAAATCCCAGATAGTGTAATGACCAGCGGTGCCTAGGGAGCAGAGTCTAAGGGGCCCACAGTCTTTACCGGAGCCCTCGGCAAGGTCGGACGGACTTCGCTGCGTCGAACCCCTAGGTTGCTACCCTTGACGTGGCTGCTCATGATCACAGGTGAAGTGCCGGACAAAGGACACTGGGAATAGGCGGAGGTAACAGTTCCCAGGCTGGTACAGCGGCAGAATAACAGCAATAGTAATAACGCACTGGAAGCACTGGAACACAGGTAAAATGGAATAGTGGTAAAGCAGCAGCCATACAGCAGTCAGGGGTCAGGATCCTATTATAAATATCAATGAACTGACCCTGGAGCAGAAGCAGGAAGTTCATTAAGTAACAAGAGGTCACAGGTGATTGGCCAGGTAATTAACACACTGTCAATTAAAATCTAAGAAAACGGCCATGCGCGCGGCCTAGGGCGTGCAGGTGCACGCACAGGATGTCACAGAGCAGGAGCGAGTATAGGCGAGTTGAATCCGCTGCCGACTGCAACCGCCGACACTGCTGCCATGGACAAGAGCCAGGACAGGTGAGTTTACAGCAGAGAGAGCAGCAGGTAACAGGGACATAGTAGAAACCCAGTGATGCCTGCAATGAGAGCCAAATCATGGGCTTGGAGCGCAACAGAGGCCACAGGAGAAACAGGGGCCACGGTGTTAACTATGACAGTAACCCTCCTCTTAAGCCCTCCCATCCGGGCTAGCTGGGTACCCCAAAAACAGCCTGGGGTAACCAACTCCTCCTCTGTATCACCTACTTGAGATGTGGGTGCCTGGTAATGTAGACTTGGGGATACAGCTCCAAGGTGAGGCGGCTTGCATGGACTGAAGGACATTGGCCGCTGGAGAAATTCTGACTCTCTTTCAGCAAAATGTATGTTGATACCCAGAGCAATGAGGGCATCCAGGTTACTTGGGAGGTCACGACCAGCCAGCTCATCCTTGATATGCCCAGAAAGGCCCCCTCAGAAGGCTGCAGCAAGGGTCTCGTTGTTCCAAGCAATTTCAGAAGCCAATATGCGGAACTGGATAGCATATTGGCCCACCATAGAATCACCTTGACAGGAATGTTGTAAAGGAGTTGCAGCTGAGGTGTTGCGCCCAGGTTGTTTAAAGATTTTCCGGAAGGCACACAGAAATTCTTGCAGATCCCCTGTCAGCGGGTCCCTTTTCACAAAGAGGAGTGAGGCCCAGGCCAAGGCTTTGCCCGTGTACAGGCTGACAATAAAAGCCACCTTGGATCCATCCGATGGGAAGTGGTGTGCCAGGACCTCAAAATGTACACTAGTTGATGAAGCTGCAACAAGAATGAGGATCATTGTAATAATGGGCTGGCAAAAGCAGATGCAGGCTTGAACTGGTCATGGCAGTGGAAGGCAGAAAAAACCCCGGGTAGGGAAATATTATGCCATCAGAAAAAATCCCCAAAATGAGCGGTAATTTTCTGTTTTTTTCTGGAATAATTGCTCCAGATGGACACCATGACGGGAAACTATGACTGCCAGGTGCTCGATATCTGGCTGTGTCAAATCGGTGTCATCCATGGGTAGTTCGTACTGTAATGACCAGAGGTGTCACTATAAACTGACACGGTGGACTCTGAATATTTGTGGATCCTCTGTGATCACCGTGAGCGTTGATGGTATAAATATGGAGACCACACCAGGGAGCGGAGTCTAATGGGCCCTGGTCTTCAACGGAGCCCCCCGAAAAGGGACGAATTCCTGCGGGGCCCCCTCAGTCATCCCCTGAATGGCTACTATAAAAGCAGCCAAAGTGCGGGAAAAAGGACCCCTTTAGGATGGTCAATGGACAGGTAATTAATACACTGTGCTTTAAAAATTTTAGGGGCTCTGCTGCAGTGGAAGCCACAGAAGATGGATGCACGCAGGATCATGGGCAACAGCAGAAGCCAAGACAGGTAAGCTGCAGCAGCAGGTACAAGAGTGACAGCAGGAACACGGTCATGCCCATCATGGATTATGAGCACAACGGGGGACTCACAGACATGTGGAGGAACAGACACATCCGCGGTCCCAGGCATGAACCGCATTTTTGACGAGGTAAAAATGTGCTATCACTTATGCATTTCAGAGTAAATCCTTATTATTAATAGAACAGTGGTAACCTCCCTATTTTAAATAGTTCCTGGGGAGAACAAATCACATGCTACAACAAGCCAATAAAAAAAAAAACACCTTGGGTCAAAAAAAACCATAAAATGTGAAACCTAAAAACCCAAAAAAATACCAGGATTTCTATATATAATAGACCATACAAATATATAATAATATTTTAATAAAAGTATAATACATCCAATCTAATATTTAAACCTATTTTGTATTCTTAAGCCCAAATTGAGAATCCACTAGGTTTCTCTCTTCAGAAATTTTTGTTTATGGTCCCTGCCCCGTAAGTGGCGTATAACCTTTCAAAATTTTGAAAAAATAAAAGCCGTAGTATTCCATTGTTATTTTCCCTTTAAAAGTCTTCAGACCCAAATACCCTATTTAAATTCTTTTCCTACTATATCCGATAAGTGGCGTCTAGTTCTTTTTTACAAAGGGTTTTATAAAACCCACATATTGGTTGGGAATACATATACCACTAGGATGTTTCAATTTTTTTGGAATTAATTTAAAAAATTTTTAAATTTTCACGACCGATATTATTTCTGTTGAGCAAACTTGCAGGCTGTACATTTATGATTAGTGTTGAGCGATTATTATCGACAAAGTTGAAATCGGCACAGTTTTATGTTTATCGAAATTTTTTGATCTGCGAAATTTAGGAAAATCTGTGTCTTATTAAGATCGCGCAAATTTTTGGCGCTTTCCCGTCTTTTTGGCGGCCCCGCAAATCAGCTTTTCAAATAGAGCAGGGGGAGATGTGTGTGAATATGACTGGGGATGTGTATTGGGGTTTTCGATTTTTGGGTTTGGGGTTTCAATGACCCGTTTTACCATAGAAAGGTTTTTGTTGCCCCGTGTCTCTCACGTCTCAGGCAGAAAGGGCGTGGCTTGCTTGTGTCCAAAAGCTAGCGAAATTAATCTTTTTTCACAGAGAAACTTATGTTAGCTGTGATCCTTTAAAAAGTTAGTTAAGATTTAAGATTTTATGTAGTTTGGGGAATTTTAAGGAGCTTCCGGGGGAAAGTCAAGGGGGGGGAGCGGAGGGGGGGCCCCCGGGCGGGCGAACACAGACAAGTCATAAAGAAACTGGATAAGTTCCCCAAGATTAGGGGCCCATTATGAATCCCCGGGGTGAGGCGCTTTTTCCCGCCTTTTGGGCGAATCTGCCCCTGATTATGTCGCGGCGGGCGGGTCATAATAGCTGAAAAAGTCCGCCGCCCCGAGGTATGGGAAAAGTGCGGGGACAGGGGCGCTGTGCGGGCTGACCCTTGTTTCCCCCGCCCGGGGTGCGACTCTACAGGGGGAAAAAAGTCCGCCGCGCCCCATGTGTGGGGTGAGTGGGGGGACTTAGGCGCCGTGGGGGCGCGCCGAGAATTTTTTCCGATGCTAGACGGGCGGGACGGCGAGAAATCATTCCCTTGTCGGTGCGGGGTTTTGAAGCAAAAACCCCTTTAAAAAAGGCGTTCACATTTTTTTTTGGGTCTAAATCCCCGTCGAGGCGAAGTAAAGCAGGACCCCGAACATGCAGGAAGCGGACGAAGTCGCGACAAAGTTGGGCGTCGTCCATGCAGCAGGAGTGTGAATAGGAAAAAATTGTTTTATAAAGGGGGAAAAAAGTATCGAAAGGACTGAATGTACAAAAAAACATTTCTTAAAAAATAAAATCACTTTCCAAAACTCGAGACGGCACAATATCAAGAAATATGTTTGGAAATGGGGGAATACAAAAAATTCAAACCCTGAAACCTTTTCTCTTTGGTCGGCAAAAAAAACCGGGCCAATCAGAATGGAGCGACAGTAAAACCATTAAAAGCTATGGGGAAAATTGCCAATAAAAACCCCCGGCGGGATAATTCAAAATACAGAAAAAATGCTGAAAAGAGCTGAGGGTGAGATAACGGGGGCTTGGCTATTCGAATCAGAAAAGGAGCGACAAAGTCCCATTCTGCCTAGGGAGAAGTTTGACCAATCGAATAGGAGCGGAAAAATCCTTTTCTACCCTAGGGGGAAAGTTTACACCAATCAGAACCCGGGGCGGGATAATTCAAAATACATTTTAAAAATGTGAAAAGAGCTGATTGGCTGAGCTAGGGGGGTCTCGGCTCTCAGCAATCAGAGCGCAAGTACTTCTCCCATTTACCTTATGGAGAGATGACGCACTCTCTCCGGCTCGCCCGCACCATGAAGTTTAATCACCAAATTTTTTTAACAGTGTAAAACATTCTAGATAAAGCCCGAAAACTTCTTGAAAAATAAAGCAGTTAAAACCCGAACAGGGTTTCGTCGCCGAGCCGCGCTAATGGGAATTCCCAAAGAGAAAATTTGGGGAAAGAAGTAATTAAATTGTTTAAGCTATTTCATTGGTCGGCATAAACCAGCCAATCAAAAAGGGAGCGCAAGCCCCATTAAAACCCTATGGGGAAAATTTGCCCAATCAAAATGGAGCGAAAATTCCCATTTACCCCTTTTGGAGGAAATTGCCAATCAAAATAGGGGACAAACCCCCCTTTAGTATGGGGGGAAAAAGGGGCAATCATATTCAAGGGGGACATTCAAAATACAGTAAAAAGGCAGAACGAGTGTTTGGGTTTGAAAAGCGGGGGCCGTCCAGCTAGCCAATAGAGCGCGAGCAATTTCTCTAGAGTTTATGGGGAAAAGACATTTAGCCCCCCCTGTGATTCCCTTTTTTTAAAGGGCCCCGTAATTGGACAATGGGGAGAGCGACGACGCTCCAGGGGTTTTTAATGCATCTGAAATCAAGCTGTTTTATGGCGAAATCACATTAAACATACACAAGTTGTCACATGGAATAAAAGGAATCCTAATATGTGGCTAACGAAAAAAAAATATTAATTCCTAAACATTTTTATTTTTTTATTTTCTTTACCCAAGGATAAATAGTATGGGTATCAAAAATAAAAAAAAAAAATGTTTTTGGGGGAATTAATATTTTTTTTTACCTTAGCCAATATTCGGTTTCCTTTTTTATATACATCGTGACAATTTGTTAGTGTTATAATGTGTTTTTGGGGCCATATCAGTTTATTTAGTTGCTTTACAAACCCCATAGGGGGGCCCCGCTCGTTCCCATTGGCCCAAATTATGGGGCTCTTTGAAATTAGCCCAAATCACAGAGCGCGTAAATGTTTTTTCCCATAGAACTCTATGGAAAGTGCTCGCCTCTGATTGGCAAAGTGGCGAGCCCGCTGCTTAAACCCCAATCAGCTCGTTTCTGCCTTTTTACTGTTTTTTTGAACTGTCCCCCCTTTGAATTGATTGGTCCATTTTTTTCCCTAGGCTAGAATGGGGTTTGTCGTCTTTCTGTTTGGCAATTTCCCTCCCTGGAAAAGAAGGGACATTTCGCTCCCATTCGATTGGTCAATTTCCCCTGGTTTTTAAAAGGGACATTGTCGCTCCCATTCTGATTGGTGGGTTTTTGCGACCCAAAGGAAAAGCTTTAAAAAATTTGAATTATTGTCTTTTCCCCCCAATTTCTCTATGGCAATTCCTATTAGCCCGTCTCGGGACGAACGGTTGTTCGGGTTTTTAAAATGCTTTATTTTTAAAAAAGTGTTCTGGGGTTTTATTGAGAATGTTTTTCACTGTTTAAAAATAAATTTTGGGGATTAAAACTTATGCCCTGCGGCACGAGCGCGGGATTTTGCGCTCCCTCCATAGAGTATAATGGGAGAAGTAGCTTGCGCTTGATTGGGGTGAGTAGCCGAGACCCCCCAGTCAGCCAATACTTTTTCAGCATTTTTTCTGTATTTTGAATTACCCGCCCTGGATTTGATTGGGGTAAACTTCCCCATGGCTAGAATGGGACTTTGTGCTCGTTTTTTGATTGGTCTAAACCTCCATAGGGGTAGAAGGGACTTTGTCGTCCTTTTGATTGGCTGAGAAGCCCAAACCCCCGTTATCCACCAATCGCTGTTTTAGCATTTTTACTTTTTTGAAATTTTCCCGCCTGGGTTCTGATTTGGGCTAACTTCTCCAAACCTAGAATGGGACTTTGTCGCCCCATTTGATTCTGAGCTAGCGAGACCCCCCTAGCTCAGCCAATCACTCTTTTCAGCATTTTTACTGTATTTTTTATTATCCCGCCGGGGGTTTTGATTGGGCAATTTTCCCCATAGCTTTTAATGGTTCACTGCGCTCGATTCTGTTTGGCCCCTTTCTGCCGACCCCAAAAGAATAGGGTTTCGATTTTGAATTAGTTTTCCCGGCAATTTTCAATATCATATTTTTTTTATATTGCCCGTTCAGAGTTTTTGGGAAAATGTTTTTTTTTTTTTTTTTATTATGTGATTTTGTCATTAGCTTTTTCTGACATGTTTTCCCCTTTTAAAGGCATTTTTTCCTATTCATACCTGCTGCCGGGGGGGGGAGGCCAAAATTTCTGTCGCGATCTTTATCTGCTTCCCGCATGTTCCGTTCTTTTTTCCCTTCGCCTCCCCCGGACATTTGACCAAGTTGCTTGTCGGGGCTGCCGAGCGCCGAGACTTCTGTCGCGATCTTCGATCCGCTTCCTGCTGTTCGGATCCCTTCACTTCGCCGCGGGAGGTTTAGACCAAAAAAAAAAAAGGTTGCTTGTCGGACTCCGAGCGCCCCGATTTGGCGGCCGCGATGGTAATGCCTCGGACTATACGAGCGCGCCGCGTCCGCCCCCGGGAAAGCCCAAAACCCCGCCCCACCGCGCCATGCCCCCCTTTGCCCCCCCCTTCATGCGGGCCCCAGCCGAAAAGTGGGAAAGCTGGGGCCCACAGGGGGTTCGGGCTGGGAGGCGCAGTTAGCCAGAAAACGGCGTAAAAACCCCTTCATACGTCGCCTTTTCTTTATTTTTTGGTAATGGAACTTATCCCTTCTAGGTATATTATTGACCTGACAACAAGCTTTTTTAAGTGACCAAATTGGATACCATCTATTTCTTAGAAGTGTCATAACTTCCCTTTGGTGTACACGGTATGTTTCAATATACAATCTATTCCCTTTTTATCCCGGTTAAAATTTCCCACTACTATGGGGGGAAAGACAGGAAAAAAGCCAAGATAATATAATTTGTAGCAGTAGGCTGCCTAAATGGGTCAATCTTAATCTCTTCATTATAATTAGGTAATGTGATGTCATAAAAAAATTAATGTCAAAAGGGAAACTACATATGAAATTCGATTCATTAAAAACGATTAATATAAGAGATAAATTCCAAAACCTGTGCAACTTGTTCCCTCCCACACCAGGATGAGGTTGTCAATATAGCAACCATACTACCTGATGTTGTAGAGAAAAGAGTTAAATTCAAAAAACAAAAACATCTCCTCCTATATTGCCAATGATGGGGAAAAATTAGACCCCACTGAAGCACCACATGCTTTGTGTAAGTGATAGCTACGTGTATTACCATCAGGGATTTCTATGCTCAATTTTCTACTATAAAATAGGATTCTTTTTGCTGCATTATTTGATGAGATGTTTCTTATTTGGATTATGATATATTTTTAGAAAGGTTTACAATAAAAAACATGTATAACCTATAGAGAACTGTACACTAATAAAACAATATTTTTTCCGTACTCAAGCCTAAAAACTATCATAGGTTTTATTTGATAACAATAGACAGAAAAGCGGTGTTATTGTTATTTACCTCTTTACTAAACTGATAAAATTAGAAAAACATTATTTACCCATCAACTGTGATGGTGTTAGGGTCACTTCCATGACTAATGGGAGGACTTTGAAATGTAGCATTTTTGGGTGCCTTGGTAAGATTTCTGGAAGGTTCGGGGTTGAAAGCTAGCCAAAAAGGTATTTGAAATCCAGCACTCCTGAGTAGATGAACAAAAATGCTTCTTTATTGAAAACACATTAAAAACGTGGCATCATATACAGGACATCTAGTAACACTGATGCATTTCAAACCTGATGGCTCTTAGGGGCCATTCATATGGCACAGTGCAAATATCGGTCGGAAATCTCGACCAATATTTTCCCTGTTTTGGGGCCGTGCACATGGCCGCAGGGGGATGGCTTTTCTCCGCGGTTAGAGGAGAAAAGCCCTCCCCCATCGCATAGACTTGTTCATATTCCGCCCGAAAACCGGATGGAAGAATTAACAAGTTTTATGTTTTTTGGATCATCGGTGGTCTAAAGAACTGTCAGGCGGAAAAACTGTGCAGTGGAGACTGCTGCACAGATTTTACATTAAGGTCCGTGTAAAAGTTTGTCTGCTGTTTTGCTTTCAAAACCAAAAAACATCTGCAAAAACGGCTAAAAAACAGTGTAGTGGGGACAAGCCCCTAGTCACCAGGCTAAGACTACCATGCAGTCATTTTGAGGAATTGTGAAAAAGTAGACCCAATTTATGTCCCCTATTTCCAATTGTAATACTGCTTTCTGTATAATGTTCCAAAAAACTCAGGGTATGTTCACATGTCGAACTTTTCCTATCTGAAAAATCCACCACCTTGAATTTCTGCAGAGGATTTATGCTTTACAAAGGTGGGATTCGCTTCTGATCTGGACATGGGTTAGCTCCATATCAATAAGGCTAGCCTACATCACTCCTGTTGGAGTGGAGTCTGATAGGGATCCACTCAAAAGAATGGACATGTGAATTCTTTTTTTTTCTCCACACCACTGATTTGAAATCAATGGTATAGAAAATCTGCACTGTAGTTTTCTGTGTGAATAACAGTGCGGACTGGCCATTCAAATGATTCTCCGTTGGATTACACAAAGATTTTGATGAGAAATCCCATGTAAAGTCTGTTTCTAATTCTTCATTAAAATCCATCGTATGAACTCAGCTTCATAGAAGACTTGAAACACAGTAGACAAACATGACAAAGACAGAGGGTCAGAATTCTTTATATGCAGTAAACTGAGATAGCAAAAAATCAGTCAAAGCACAGACAGACCCAAGAAAGTAATCCTTGTTCAAAAGTCCTGTGTCCGGCAACACAAGTAGCAAAGGGGCTCCTGTAAAGAGAATAGAACCGTAAATGCAGATTGAATTGTTGAATACTTACCAAACTTTACTTTGTAACATCTAAGACATTGCACCACTTTGTGTAAAAACATCTGCTAAGCTTCTGTATCGAGAAAAAAAATTGCAAACACTAACATTATTGAATGAAAAAAATAGAATAGTAACCTCCTTGTTTAAATAGTATCAGTCTGCACTGTTCTCCTTTTTAAATGCCCCCCCCCCCAAATATGTTTTAACGATATAAATAGTAAAAAGATTAAAACTTAAAATGTTGTCATTTCGAAAAGTAGTGAGGGAGGTATTGTGGAGGGCGATGAGGAGAAAGCAAACCTATTAAACAACTTTTTCTCCACTGTATTTATCTGATGTGCAGAGGGATGAGGTATATTCCACCTTAAATGTTTCTTGTCTAACTCAGGAAAAAGTGCAGCTGCGCCTTATGAAGATTAAAATAGACAAATCACCAGTTCCTGATGCTATTCTCAACCCTTGTCCTAAGGGAACTAAGTAACATCATAGACAGGCACCTATTTTTATGGACTGTATAGTAATGAAGTATGTCCCAAGTTTTTGGTGCATAGTAAATGTGGTGCCAATATTTAAAAAGGGATATAAAAGTGATCCTGGAAACTATAGGCCAGTAAGCTTAACCTCTGTTGTAGGTAAATTGTTTTCTAAAAGATACCATACTAGAGTATCTCACTGAAAATAAATGTATAACTCTGTTTCAGCACAGGTTTATGAAGGATCAGTCCTGACAAACTAATCTCATCAGCTTCTATGAGGAGGTTAGTTCTAGACTGGATCGGAGCGAGGCACTGGATGTCATATATCTGGATATTTCTAAAGCATTTGATACTGTGCCACATAAAAGGTTGATTAGTAAAATGAGAAGGCTTGGACTGGGGGAAAATGTTTGCAAATTTGTAAGTAACTTGCTCAGTGATAGAAAACAAAGGGTGGTGATTAATGGTACATACTCAGACTGGATCCCTGTTTCTAGTGGGGTACCACAGAGGTTAATTGGTTATTGATCCCTATTCTCTTTAATATATTCATTAATATCCTTACACATGGATTGCACAGTAGAATATCAATCTTTGCAGATGATACTAAACTGTGTAAAGTAATTAACAGAATAGAGGATAATATAGTTCAGAGGGATCTGGATAAGTTGGAGGCCTGGGAAGAGAAGTGGCAGATGAGGTTTAACACAGATAAATTCAAGGTTATGTACATAGGAAGGAAAGATCCATTTCCTGATTACTTGTTAAACATCAAAACTATGGGTAAAAGTGACATGAAGAAGGACTTGGGAATCCCAGTGGACAGTAAACTTTATTGTAGCAGCCAGTGTCAGACAGCAGCTGCCAAGGCAAATAGGATCAAAATGAGAACATCATTCTGCCATTATACAGGTCCCTGGTTAGACCAAATATGTAGTATTATTATGGGAACCAGTGCACAAGACAGACATTGTAGAGCGTGAACAGGTTCAAAGGTGCCAACAAAAATAAAAAAGTACTCGGTGGACTACAATACCCAGAAAGATTAGCAAAATTAGGGTTGTTTAGTTTAGAGTAAAGACAGCTTTGGGGTGACACAATAAATATGTTTAAATATATCAAAGGTCAATATAGAGATCATTCCCAAAATCTATTTATACATAGGACTGTATCTAGAACATGGGGGCATCCTCTACATCTAGAGGAAAGAAAGGTTCTACACAAACATAGAAAGGGATTCTGTACTGTAAGAGCAGTTGTGGAGGAACAGGGGTCAGTATTGGGCTCTATTCTCTAATATATTCATTAATGGAACTTGTCATGGTGAATTAAGTAGCAAAGTTCAAAAAGGGTCTGGATGCATTTCTAGAGTGAAATAATATAACAAGTTATAGTGACTAGTACTCTGGAGAAAGGTCATTGATCCAGGGATTTATTCTGATTGCCAGATTGGGAAGAATTTTTCTTCGCTAAAATTAGAACAATTGGGGTTTTTGCCTTCCTCTGGATCATGAATATAGGATAATACGCTGAACTGGATGGACATCTGTCTTTATTCGGCCTTACATACTATGTAACTATATAACACTGTGTAGTAAGATAAATCCAAATGCCACGTCACATTTGGCATAGTCAGTGTCACATTTCAGATATTTATTAAAACTTTAAAAGTTAAAAAGTGATAGATTACAACCAAAAACATCTCTTGAATGAAGGGTTTCAACCAGCATAACAAAGAACAGGTCAGGGAAACTCTAGGAGAGGATCTCCAGGTTGCAGACCCAAGACTAGGCATCAGTTTCAAACGAGATGCGAAAGAAAAGTGTCACAAGGTGCAGGACAATGGGTGCAGCAAACAAACCCCACAGGGCGTAGTAGAGACAAGCAGGCAGGACAGACAATCGGCACAAGATACAGGCGTAGGAAAGAAAAGCACCATAGGTGTAACTTTAGGGGAGTAGGGAGGGGACTGGTCCCTGCTACTTTTTTCTGGGTGGGGGACGGTCCCACTACTTTTTAGCCAATTCAATAAAAAAATAATCCATATGAGAGAATGAGAATAAGGTAAGTGGGGAGAGTAGAGCACAGAGGAGGAGGAAGTTAACTCTTTGCCACCTATATTTCTGTGCATCTTTGGGGGGCAGAATAGGTAGTAGCCTCAAGTGTCAGTGCAGAGTGAGAGCAGCGCTAATTGGTAGAGCAGGAGTCAGCAGGGGCTGCTTCATTAATCAGAACACTGCTCACAGTCCAGCACATTCTGTATCTGTGTAAAGGCTCTGACTGGTCCACGGGGATTCAGTGGATACCCCGGTGGGCCCCGAGTTCCTGTGGGCCCCAGAGGCAGTGCTGGCGCTCCCCGGGGCCCGGCCATCGCATCCTGCCCCTGAACGTCCAGGCCCTAATGTCCTTGATTCCCGGGACTGGTGCTCCACTCTGCTGTACACCCCGGTAGGCCTAAGGTACTAGGCCTTAAGCCTACCAGGTGCCGGCCTCAAGTGATGACGTAGGCGGCGCGGTGATGTTAGAGCATCGTGACGCCTATGCTGGGCTCCACTAGAAGCCGACTGGGAGCTCGTAGCGTCCGGGAGCAGGAGAAAGGTACGTTTTTTTTTTTACATATATATAAGAAAAGGGGTGCCTGACTACCTGGCTAAATAGTAAAGGGCGCCCTGACCACCTGGCAAAATACTAAAGGGCGCCCTGACCACCTGGCAAAATACTAAAGGGGGCCCTAATCACCTGGCTAGATACTAAAGGGGGCCCTGACTACCTGGCTAAATACTAAAGGGGCCTTAACCACCTGGCAAAATACTAAAGGGGGCCCTGACTACCTGGCTAAATACTAAAGGGGGCCCTGACTACCTGTCTAAATACTAAGGGGGCCCTGACCACCTGGCTAAATACTAAAGGGGGCCCTGACCACCTGGCTAAATACTAAAGGGGGCCCTGACCACCTGCCTAAATACTAAAGGGGCCCTAAGCACCTGCCTAAATACTAAAAGGGGCCTTGACCACCTGGCTAAATACTAAAGGGGGCCCTGACTACCTTGATAAATACTAAAGGGGGCCCTAAGCACCTGCCTAAATACTAAAGGGGGCCCTGACCACCTGGCTAAATACTAAAGGGGGCCCTGATCACCTGCCTACTATCTAAAGGGGGCCTTGACCACCCACCTACTATCTAAAGGGGGCCCTGACCACCTGCCTTCTATCGAAAGGGGGCCCTGACTACCTGCCTACTATCTAAAGGGGCCCTGACTACCTGCCTACATCTAAAGGCCCTGACACCTGCTACTATCTAAAGGGGCCCTGACCACCTGCCTACTATATAAAGGGGGCCCTGACCACCTGCCTACAATCTAAAAGGGGCCCTGACCACCTGCCTACTATCTAAAGGGGGCCCTGACTACATCTAGCCTACGTAACTGAAACTCACCAACATCTACCTACAGCCTACCTAACTGGGGCCCGCCAACCTAGCTGAGGCCTACTTATCTACTTGGGTCTATTTACCTACCCACCCGTGGCCTACTTATCTACCTTACTTGGGCCTATCAACCAACCTACGTGGGGCTGGCCTACTTACTTATCCAGCGGGGGTCTATCTACTTAAATAGAGCCTACCTAACTACATGGGGCCTTGCCCATTTGCCTACCTACCTAGAGTCTTTCCTACCTACCTGGTAATATAATTGTGAGGGGAGCAGCCCACAGTTGAAGCATTATCTCCAGGGGGTCAGTCCTCTCCCACCCTGCAACCCCTTAGGGGATTGTGCTTCTAAGTTGTGGCTTGTACCCACTCTCCGACCCCTGGGAAGTTTGTACAGAGGTGGGAATAGGTAAAGAGGCTTATGATGCTAATATCCAGAGTAATCGTTGTGTTATTGAATCACTCCAACTAGATGGTCCTGGTAGGTTGTCAGAAATATTTGGAGCAATGCTGACTGCATCCCACAACTGCTGGATGGTGCGTGGGGAAGGATCCATAGAGCAGAACAACCATCAAGGTGGTCCCCCAAATGCTCAGTTGGGTTCAAGTCTGGGGAATTAGGGCGTTTTCACATGGAGCATTTTTTGATGCATTTTTTTATAATTTTTTGTGTGGAAATATACAGCATTAACTGCTGTGCCTTTCTGCACAAAAAACGCATCCAAAAACATGTCAAAATACACATAAAAAATGTATAAAAAATGCACCAAAAACGCTGTGTGTGTAAGCACCCTTAGAAAATCACGATAGTGTTTGATTATGCTCTTCTAACCAATGTCAGACATTTCTAGTCATGTGACGTCACATTGATAAAATCCCATTCGACCCAGGCAAGACAATCAACATGTATGGGTGTACGTATCCTGCAAGGAAGGATACATAATCATATTGACTGTGAATACTTTCCACATGGGTTGGAACAGAGAACAGCTTTGAAAAATTCCTCAGACTAATGCTGCCACCAACAGTTTGTGTTCTGTCAGCAATAGTTGCAGGGTGTTTGTTCTCTGATATTTCTCTCTTGACACCAAATGTCCACCCATTCGATGAAACATAAAACGTGATTCATTGGAGAAGGAAACCCTTTCCATATCAGCAGAGGTCCAATTCTGCTGCTGTCATGAAAACTGAAGGCTTTTCTGATGATGTCACTTTGTTAGCAGGGATTATCTATGCAACGGATGTTCCAGCTTTCAACACCAACCACGTATATTAAAACTCGAAAATTTATTAACAAAAACTCCACATTCATCCTGAGAAGCAATATTTTTATGTGGCTTCTTTGCTAATAAATTTAAAAGTTTTAATATACTTGTTGGTGTTGGAAGCTGGAACATCTATTGGATAGATAAATTTTGTATTCAAGAAGTGGCTCGTCTTGTCCATGCCTCCACCAGAGGGACTTATTTCAGTGAACTGACCATACATTTTTTTTGCATTTGTTAGCAGAGATAGAGAGACCAGCCAACTGCATGGGAACCCCATATGTAGTAGGGTTTGCTAAACTGTTGTTTTAGACACATCTGGCAGCTTCCTGGCCATTGGGCTGCTCCACTATGTGTTGATTCACCCTCAAGGATGTTCATAGCCGATGTTCACCTTTCACATCAATGGGAAGTGGTGCTATGCAGTTTCCATGTCATTTGTTCACAATGGTGCCATTTGTCCACTCGTGATACACCACAGCGGCACAAGAACAGTTCAGAAATACTGACACCCTTTGCCTGAAAGCCAATAATCATCCATTTTTGCAACACTGATAAATCACCCCTTTAACACATAACATAAAAGAGGAATATGTGTGCAGACAGCATATACCACACCTTATATACCCACCAAGCTATCTCATCACATGTCACTTCCATCATGAGCTATGTGCTGTTGACATCAAAAATAGAATGCGGTCATCATAATGTAAGTAAACTAGGTAAATTAGAGAAAGCCACCTCTCTCAACCTCTGGGCGCCCCGTGGTAAATAGACCAGATTATGAACTAGTTAAGAATAAGTGTGGCAGGAACCTAAATTTATTTTTATTTTTTTGACTGATGATGTTTTTTTGTAATAATCTGTTATGTGCTGTGAAACAATCTTGTGCACTGACTTCCTACTCACCTTACAACAGACTTATGTTTGCACAAAGCACTCAATCCTAGAAGGTAGAGCTACAAAGGGTGGGAGCAAACAGCAGCCTGAGCCAATGATGAGACCACAAACATTTACCGGGGCCTCTTAAAGGGGATTTGCCACCAGACCAAGTACTGACCTCCGTTCAGTATGAGAGCAAGATGTCAACAAATCATGAAGCTGAGTCATGAAGCTGCAGTGGAGAGAGGGAGAGGGGAGTGAGGAATCCAAAGGGAGCGTCTCAAAACTTAAGTGAAACTAATAAACAGTACAACAGTGGATTCAATACAGGGAAGAACAGGCCTCAGACAGCACTGTCAGGAGAAACCTTATCTGCTAAGCAGCTTATGTAATGTAAACAAATCAGCAGCAAGACACAAGACGCACAAAAGCCACCACACAGCCAGAGCCCCAAGCCTGCATAACGGATCCTGTGACATGTTCACTCAAATAATCAAACTATAACTTTGAATTCTGTATACAAAAGAGAAACACTATTCTAAACAAGCAGATTGAAAGCTTCTTCATCAGATAAAGAGGGATTGATAACACTACAGTAGTTATTCTGTATACAAAAAGAAACAATTGCTACCGGTGCCTTTTAAAAATTTCATTCTGCCTGTTTATCAGATAAGAAATGATTCAAGCAAAAGGGGGCCTTTCAGCTCCTGGGTCGTGGACTAGGGGAAGCTTTGTGGGAACCAAGGGGGGTTGAGAAATGCTGTAGCTCTCAGAGTTTTTCACTTTTTTAATTACCTATATTTAGAAAAGTGATTAAATACCCATTTTGGAGGTTTCCACGTCAACATTACATGTGGCAAACCCCTTTAAGTTATGCAGTTCTAGGGTTAATACAAGGGTAATTACTCACCATAAAATATCCCTTCATATGCTACCGAAAAAATTCCACTATACCCAGACACCAAAATTACCAATTTGTGCTCTACATATGAACTGGTTTTTACCACCAAAAAAAAACCAAAATTCCACCAAATAGTGACTGAATAAAACCCCCATATATTAAAGATCAGTTACAAAAAACCAATATTTTCCCCCATGTTGTGCAATATGGGAGATACTGTGACAGGTCAGTGTCGGACTGGGGGGCCTAGGGGCCCCTCAGAGGAGTTC
>JAODAL010009362.1:0-111316 GCA_025379985.1 Phyllomedusa bahiana
GGGATGTTGTTGGTGCCAAAGGGGCTGGTTGAGTATTTCAAAAACTGTGATCTCCTGGGATTTTCACGCAAAAACCATCTCTGGTTTACAGAGAAGGTCCGAAAAAGAAAAAACATCCAGTGAGCGGCAGTCCTGTGGGGAAATGCCTTTTTTTGTGCCAAGGTCAAAGGAGAATGGGCAGACTGGTTCGACTGAAAAAAGGGAAAACAGTGACCAAATAGCCACCTGTTAAAACCAAGTAGGAGAAGAGCATCTCTGAAGCACATTACGGCCAACTTTGAGGAGAGGGGCTACAGCAGCAGAAAGACCACACCGGGTCCCCATCCTTTCAGAAGAACAGGAAACTGAGGCTCCAATTTGCCCAACTCATCGAATTTGGGGACAGTAAAGTTTGGGAAAAAAAAAACGTTCCCTTTCTGAGAGTCTCGATTTCTGCTGCGACATTGGAGGTAGGGTCAGAATTTGGGGCGTCAACAACATGAAAGCAGGGATCCACCTGCTTTTATCGGGGTTCAGGCTGGTGGTGGTGTCATGGTGTGGGAATATTTTTTGGGCGCTTTTTGGGGCCCCTTGTCCCAAATTGAATCGTTGCAACACCTTGTGGAATCTATCCACGAAGAATTGAGGCAGTTTGAAGGCAAAAGGGGGTCCAACCCGTTACACATGGTGTCCTAATAAAGGGCCCGGGTGATGAATATGCCGAAACCCTGCGTGGCACCCGGGTTCACATTGTGTTTTTTAAAAATGTTTTTGTGCAAACATACGTTGTATTTGGCATATTTTGGGTTTAATCATATAGGGAGGAATGGATGCCTCCATTTTGGTTTCTTGCACCCCGCCCACCTCCACAGGCTGTTATATCAGGGCAGTATGCGCGCAAGGTTGGTGCTTTTTTTATTTTTCTCTCTGGATTATGGAGGTCGGTTGGCCCAATGAGAAGTCTGAATTTGACTCTAGTGAGAGGTAAAAATAGAGCAGGACCAGCCGCCTTGAGATCCCGTTGTAAGTCAGGGGCTTAAGAATTTTTTTGATCAAAACATGTGAACTAAGAATCTCAAAGTTTTTTTCATGTATTATAGATAGTATAAATGCTTCTTTAGGGATTTCCATGTATTGTATTGCCATCTAGGGCAGCACGTCAAGCAGGCAGGGACAGTGGGCTGGGTGGCCCACTGCACCTCCTCTGAAGTGACAGTGATTTTCTTTTGGATTTTCTATCTTTCAATGTTAAAATTAATCTGCCCTTAATATTATAGACTATACATGTCTCTGTCAGTGGGAAACTTACACAATCAGCAAGGGGTCAAATACTTATTTCCTTCACTCTCGGTGTTCTGGAATGTCATACATTGTATATATCTGTATATAGTAGCTTTATAAGCCCCGCCCATGTTCTACACCATGTTATAATGTATCATTGCCTAACTACTACCCTGTTTCCCCGAAAATAAGACATGGTGCATTTTTAGTTATGAAATTCACAGTGTGGCTGCTTCTGCTGATGTTGGTGATGAAATCCCTACAGGATATTAATACAGGTTGATGTTTTGTTCAACAAGAAATGTGAATTCTTGTTCATAGAAAAAAAACATCTCCTAAAAAGAAGTGTTCGCTCGGCTTCAGGAGCAAAAATTAATATAAGACACTGCCTGATTTTCGGGGAAACGGGTATGTGCCGGCTATTACTTACACCAACCATAAAAGACACTTTATACAGAATATACCTACGCAGATTCAGCTATATTTATACACTTCAAACATATACGACCTGTTCCAGTGTAGCAATATTATATTATATATAATATATTAATTTCTCATCTCCGACACGTTCCCCTCCCCCAGATTCGTCAAATGAGGGTTCATCAGGGGACAGAAAAGAAATCCGCTGATCCTGACAAAAAGTGCTGCAGATAATGGAGACAGATATAGACCCTCATTTGACGAATGTGGAGGGGAAACGTGTCGGGCATGAGTAATGAATATTGCTACACTGGAACTGGTCATATGTGTTTGAAGTGTATAAATATATCTGAATCTGCATCGCTAAACTGGTACCGAGAGTAAATTAAATCAATTATGTACTGGATACTGTGGCAGAGCGACCATAGTTGGTCGCTTGGTGCTGCCACTAGGTGGTGTATGTCAGGACACCCACTAGAAACATGCCACCGAGGGCCTGGTCTCGGTGGAAGAAGCCAGGTGTTGTCAGTCAGCAAAATGAGGTTGCTGACGCATATATGTAGTACAGCTGATGTCCAGCCATTAGGGGCTGGCCTTCCCAGAACAACTGCAGATGGGTGGGTGGCTGTTCCCACGTTCCAGGCCAGGTATTGGGTACGTCTCTGGAGACCTATTAAAGGCCTCCTACGCCAGATGATCGGGGGGCGTGGTGGTCTGCCTGCAGTGTGGAGCAGCAGAGGAGCTAGAGAGAGGCTCTGACCCCTCAGAGGCTTGAGAGAAGCCCAGGAACCCAGGGGTGAGAACTGGGAAAACTGAGAAAGTGTTATTGTGGGACTGGACATTAGGTCCAGTTTGCATGGTAGAAAGGGATTTTTATATCTGTTTAGTCAGTGGCCAGACGGCCAAAAGGTTTGTTTTATTTATGTTTGTTTGCTGTACGCTTATCCGGAGCCTGAATAAAGCTGGCTGCGGCCAGTATAAAACTGACACCTGGTGTCGGAGTGCTATATATTGGAGTGCCAGCCTGTTTATGAAAAACTGTGATCCCAGAGCTGAATGACCCCTGGTCCGAGCCAAGATGGCGGCCGAAGGCATGTGAATCGTCACAGTACATATATTTATAATTATGTTGATTGATTGATGCTGGTTATAAAAAAGAACCTGCTTAAGGAAATAGGGACATTACAAGGGTATAATAGGGTGAGCCATCAAAAGGTGAGGCCGCCCTTGTCGGGGTGAATCCTCCGCTTTTCTAAGGGCCAACTAGTGGAGGGAATAGGGAAAAGATGTTTTTTTTTTTCTGTATATCTATGTCTCCACAGACTATGTGCTATCATTATATAAGGTAAATTGGCCACCTTGTCCTGACAGGCAGTTTGTTAGTAGATAGTGCTGGGAGGCGGGGGGGTGTCTGTGTTTTGTGTTGGACACCCAGAGAGTGCTGGGCAGTCTGCCTAATCTAATAGTATGGGTGTCAGTAATAGATTGTAAGCCAGCATGGTGCACCACACGTATCTGTATTTATGGTACCCTTCTGTATCGCCTTATTTATATGCAATTGTAGTACTAGCAACCACCCCCCTCATGCACTGAGGATATGTGAGTGGTTGTTTTATTGGTGTTTTTGCATTAGTGCAGTCTCCCCATGTATTATACTGTGGCTTTTCTGCATGCTGGTGTGAACAGGTATTAAACTAATGTGCAGTTTTTTTTATCATCTAATTGTTTTCCCCTAGCAGTGGGGTGGGTGGCTGCTTCTCAGCAATTAAACTGCAACCTGTTTAAATTTTTTCCCAGGTAGTGTATAGGCCAGAGCTGCCTGCTGCTGGGTTCAGTCTAGTCCAGCTATTGAGCTGTGAACATGGCCCAAAAAATTGCAGTGTTTTTTGGATGGCAGCATCATTTGCTCCATGGTGTATATTTAAATGTTAATAGGTTTTGATTAAAAGTTACATTTTAGAGGTAGGGTTTATGCTTCATTTGGCAGTGACTTTGTTATTTACTATGTGGAGAACAAATCTTTTTCTGTGAACAGTTTCTAATGAACTAAAGAAAAATAAAACCCCTTAGTGTTGCTTTGACGGTGTCTACATTCTTTATCAGTGATTGGTAGTGGGGTCTGTGGAGAACTGGACAGTCTAGAACAGGGGTCCTCAAACTACGGCCCGCCGAGGATTTTTATCCGGCCCGCCGCTGCCACCTCGGCAGGCCGGGCTGGGCACGGCAGTGCCGCAGTCCTCTAAGTTACTGTGAGCTCTGGCCCCTGCTGTCGCGCTGCCTCACATCACTTGTCACCGGCCACATATGATGGGAGGTGCCGCGGGCGGTGACAGGTAATATGGAAGCCATTGCGAGCCACGCGACAGCAGGGACCAGCTTCGGGGGGGCGGACACTCTGCAGCGCAAGGGAGATGCCTGAGGGCGGGACACTTACAATATATGGGAGGTGCCTGAGGGCGGACACTTACAATATTTGGGAGGTGCCTGAGGGCGGACCATTACAATATATGGGGGAAAGGGGCCCGAGGGGGGACATTACAATATATGGGAGGTGCCTGAGGGGGACACTTACAATATATGGGAGTGCCTGAGGGGGGACACTTTCAATTATATGGGAGGGGCCTGAGGGCGGACACCTACAAAATATGGGAGGTGTCTGTGAGTGGCAGAGGGCGGACACTGGGTGTCAATGTATACGCAGAATGTCCACCCTGCTGCCACTCACAGACACCCTACATATATTGTAAGTGTCCGCCTCAGTCACTTCCCATATATATGTAAGTGTCCGCTCCCAGGCACCTCCGTCAGCTCACACAGTGTCCCCCACCCACAGGTCGTCCCCCACAGTTCGATCGTTAGGTCCTAGGTCAATACCAAGGTACCACTGAGGACCTAAGCGATCGGTGAAGGCAGCGGCGCCGGGACATAAACTGTATGTGGTGTTCCGCCGGACCTCGCATACAGATAGATCTTCCTTTGCTGAGAAGCAGGTTCTCTCCACTCTGCAGATACTCTGGGTGACGCAGGAGGATGCTCCTCAACCAGAGTCCAGACGAGCACGGGCGGCGACAGGTCAACGACGTTGCGGCGCGAGGCCTGGTGATGTCACGACGCCGCCCGGGAAGAAGAAGCCCGTGAGTCAGCGACTGCGTGGCGGGGAGCCAGGTAAAGTTGAGTGATGTTCAGTTTTTTTATTTTTAATTATCTCGTAACTTGCTGGTGGCCTAATTCTACCTCACCTTATGGGGGGCCTAATTCTAGCCTACACCGTGCTGGGGCCTAATTCTAAACTACGTCTGCTGGGCGGGCTAATTCTACCTACGCCTGCTGGGGGGCCTAATTCCTACTACGCCTGCCTGGGGGGCCTAATTCTACCTACACCTGCTGGGGGCCTAATTCTACCTACACCTGCTGGGGCCTAAATTCTACCTACACACCGCTGGGGGGCCAATTTTCTACCGTACCTACACCTGCTGGGGGCCTAATTCTAGCCTACACCTGCTGGGTGGGGCGTATTTCTACCTACACCTGCTGGGGGACCTAATTCTACCAACAAACCTGCTGGGGGGGCCTAATTCCTACACACCTGCGTGGGGTGGTGGGGGGGTTGGGGGGGGGGGGGGTGGTGGTGGGGGGGGATGGGCCTAATCAAAACCGTACACCGCTGGGTGCTAATCAGACCTACACCTCAGTGGGCCTAATCTACCTACACCTGCTGGGGGCCTAATTCTACCTACACCTGCTGGGGGGCCTAAAGTTCTACCTACAACACGCATCTGGGGGCCTAATTCTACCTCACTGCTGGTGGCCCCCTTTTAAAAAAATTCTCACTTCTACACCTCTGGGGGCCTAAATACTACCTACACCTGCTGGGGGTGCCTAATTCTACCGACAACCTGCTGGGGGGCCTACTAAAACCTACACCTGCTTGGGGGCCATAATTCTATAACCGTACGTCTGCTGGGGACCTAATTTCTACCTACAACCTTCTGGGGGGGCCTAATCTACCTACACCTGCGTGGGGCCTAATTCTACCGTACACCTCTGGGGGCCTAATATCTACCTACACCTGCTGGGGTGGGGCCTATTCTTCCTACACCTGCTGGGGCCTAAATCTACTACGCCTGCTGGTGCCCTATTCTAACTACACACCTGTTGGGGGGCCTAGATTCTAACCCTATGTCTCTGGGGGCCTAATTCTACCTCTGTCTGCTGGGGTCCAAATTCTACCTGCCCTCTGCTAGGGGGCCTAAATCAACATACAACCTTCTGGGGGGCCTAATTCTACCTACACTCAAACTGGGCCTAATTCTACCTACACCTTCTGGGGCGGCCTAATTCTACTACACCTGCTAGGGGGGCCTAATCCTAACTATTCTGCTGGGGGGCCAAATTCTGACCTACACCTGCTGGGGGGCCCTAATTCAAACCTACACAGCTGGGGCCTAATTCTACTACAACGCTGCTGGGGGCCTAATTCTAACCTACGTCTTGCTGGGGGGCCTAATTCCACCTATGTCTGCCGGGGGGCCTAATTCTAACCTAATGTCCTGCTGGTGGGCCTATATTTCTACCTGCACCTGCTAGGGGGGCCTAATTCTACCCTACACTCTGCGTGGGGCCTAATTTTCTAACCAACAACCAGCAGGGGTCCCTAATTCTACCTACACCTGCTGGGGGCCTAGTTCAACCAACAGACCTGCTGGGGCCTAATTCATCAACCTACACCTGGCTGGGGCCTAATTCTACCCTACCACCTGCTGGGGGGCCAAATTCTACCTACACTTGCTGGGGGCCTAATTTCTACCTACAACTGCTGGGGGCCCTAAGATTTCTAACCTACACGGCTGGGGGCTAATTCTACGTACACCGGCTGGGGGGCCTAATTCTAACACCTACACTCTGCTGGGGCCGTAAATCTGAGCTGAGCAGCCTGCCTGGGTGCCTAATTCTACCTACAGACCTGCTGGGGGTCCTAATTCACCTACCTACACCAGCTGGGGGGCCTAAATTCTAAACTACAAACCTGCTGGGGTCCTAATTCTACTACACCTGCTGTGGCCTAATTTCTACCTTACACGCTGCTGGGGGCCCTAAATCTACCTACACCTGCTGGGGGGCCTAATTCTACCTAACACCGGCTGGGGGGCCTAATTTTACTACCCTCTGGGGGACCTAATTCTACCGTACTCCAGGCTGGGGGGCCTAATTCTACCTATGTCTGGCTGGGGGTCCTAATTCTATAACCTATGTCTGCCGTGGGGGGCCTAATTCTAACCTACAGACCAGGCAGGGGCCCTAATTCTACTTCCCCAGCTGGGGACCTAATTCTACCTACAGTACCAGCTGGGCCCTAGATCAAACCTACACCTGTCTGGGGGGGCCTAATTCTACCTACTACAGACCTGCTGGGGGTGCCTAAGTCACCTACAAACCTGCTGGGGCCCTAATTCCTTACCTACACCTGCCTGGGGGGGCCCTAATTCCTAAACCATACACCTGCTGGTGGGCTAATTCTACCTACACCTGCTGGGGCCTAATTCTAAAACCTACATACCTGGCTGGTGTGGTCCTAATTCCTACTACAAACCTGCTGGGGGAGGGCCTAATTTCTAGACCTACACCTGCAGGTGGGCCTAGTGTCTACCTACAACCAGGCTGGGGCCTATTCTACCTATGTCTGGCTGGGGGGCTAATTCTACCTACACCTTGCTGGGGGCTAATTCTACCTACACCAGCCTGGGGGCCTTAATTCCTAACCTATGTCCTGTGGGGTCCTACTATCTAACCCCCTACAACCTGCTGGGGGCCCTAATTCTACCTATTCTAGCTGGGGGGCCTAATTCCTACCTACAACCTGCTGGGGGCTAATTTCTAAACCTTAAGTGTCTGCTGGGGGGGCCTAAATTGGTACCAACACCTCTGGTGGCCCTAAACTACCTACAGATACCTGCTTGGTGGGCCCGAAATCTACATACATACCTGCTTGAGGGCCTAAATCTACCAACAGACCTGCTGGTGGCCCTAAGTTCTACCTACACCTGTCTGGTGGGGCCTAATTCACCTACAACCTGCTAGGGTGCCCCCAAATATACCTTACAGACCCTGCTTGGGGCCCTAATTTTCTAGACCATACAACCTATGCTGGGCCCTAAAACTATACCTTACAGACCTGCTGGGGGTCCCAAATTCCTACCATATCACCTGCTGGGGGGCCTAATTCCTAACCTACAGACCTGCTGTTGGCCCTAAATATACCTACAGACCTGCTGGGGGCCCTAAATCTACCTAAGACCTTGCTGGGGCCTGCCAAAATCGTACCTACAGCCACTGCTGGGCGCCCTAATTCTACCTACACCAGCAGGGGGGCCTAATTCTACCTACAACCTGCTGGTGGGCCAAATTCTACCCAACACCTGCTGGGGGGCCTAAATCTACCACAAATCCGCTTGGGGGCATAATTCTACCTACACATGCTGGCGGGCCTAATTCTACCTACAACTGCTGGTGGGCCTAATTCCTAAACCTAGCACCTCTTCCAGGGGCCTAATTCTACCTACACCTGCTGGGTCCAAATTCTACCACACCTGCTGGGGGGCCTAATTCCCTACCTATGTGCGCTGTGGGGCCTAATTCTACCTACCACCTGCTGGGGGCCTGATTCTACCTACGTCTGCTGGGGATACCTTATTCTACCTACACCTGCAGGGGGGCCTAAATTCACCTATGTCTGCTGGGGCCTAATTCTGAACCTATGCTGCTGGGGGTCCTAATTTCAACCTACCACCTCTGGGGGGCCTAATACTACCTACATCTCTGCTGGGGGAACCATGAATTCTACCTACGACCTGCTGGGGGGCCTAATTCTACATATGTCGCTGGGCCTAATTCCTACTATGTCCTGCTGGGGGGCCTAATTCTACCTATGTTCTTGCCCTGTTGTCCTAATTCCTACATACACCTGCAGGGGGCCTAATTCTACCTACACCTGCAGTGGGTCTTAAATTCTCAAAACCTGATGTCGCAGGGGGGCAATTCTACCTATGTCTGCTGGGGTGTGGGGGCCTAATTCTACCCTAGTCAGCTGGGGGGCCTAATTCCTACCTACACCTTCTGGGGGACACTAATCTAAAATCTACCTCTACCCTGCTGCTGGTGGCCCTAAATCTTACCTACAGACCTGCTGGAGCGCGCTAAATCTACATACAGATACCTGCTGAGGGCCCTAAATCAACCTACAGAGACCTGCTGGGGGGCCCTCAATTCTACTAACACCTGCTGGGTGCCTAATTCTAACCTACAGACCTGCTGGGGGGCCCTAAATATCCTACATACCTGCAGGGGCCCTACTTGCTACCTACATACCTGCCTGGTGCGCCCTATAATCGAACCTACATACCTGCTGGGGCCCTATATCTACCACAGACCTGCTGTGGCCCCTAATTCTCCCTTACAGACCTGCTGGGGGGCCAAAATCTATATACAGACCTGCAGGGGGGGGCCCTAAATCAATATACAGACTGCTGGGGGCCCCTAATTATAACCTACAGACCTGCTGGGGGCCCTAATTCAACCTACACAAACATACCTGCTGGTGGCCCTAATTCTACCTACAGACCCTGCTGGGGGCCCTAATCTACCTACAGTCCAGCTGGGGGACCTAAAGTCTACCTACACAGACCTGCTGGGGGCCCTAAATCTGCCTACAGTAAACAAAAACCTTGCTGGGGCCAATTCCTACTACAGACCTGCTTGAGGCCCCTAAAATCTACCTACAGACCTGCTGGGGCCCTAAATTGCTACCTACAGACCTGCTGGGGCGCCCTAAATTCTTTCTACCTGACAGACCTGCTGGGGGCCCTAAATCACCTAAGACCTGGCCTGGGGGCGCCTAAATCTACCTACAGACCCTGCTGGGGCCCTATTCTACCTACAACCTGCTGTGGGGGCCTAATTCTTCCCTACAGACCTGCTCTGGGGGCCCAAATTCTACCTACAAGACCCTGCTGGGTGACCTAAATTCAATACTAAAATTGGGTATCAGTAATGTATCGACTCCACAAAGTAAAACTTTTTTTTTAAAAACTGATATTCCGTGCCCTCCGATGGTCTGAGGGACCGTGAACTGGCCCCCGGTCTAAAAAGTTTGAGGACCCCTGGTCTAGAACAAAAGGTTGTAGTTATCAGCATGGATAGTCAGTAACTGTAGGATGTACCGAGTAGTGGGATCCAGTTCTACCATGATGAGGCCTGGTCTAATTCTCTGGCACACATCTCTGGCGGTCCATGTGACTGCTGGATGCATCGTATGGTGTCCTACAGGTTGCTCTGATACATTGTAACAGACCCTCAGCTATGACAAGTATCAGTTCAGACTGTTTTATTACTCTCTGATTGGAAATAAGACTGTTGCCATACTATGACAGCAAGCAGAGGACTTGGAACTGATGATATAAGTCATAAAGTTCATTGAAAAGCTGCAGAATTCTTCATGGCATAAACCACATACATCAGAAATCCCCGTCTGTAAGATGTAGGAGAACCCCTGAAGGGAAACTCCCTGAAGCGCATCTGATGGCTCTGTACACATTAACCCAGGCTATGTCATGTGATGAAGTCTGTGGAAGATGTAACATATAAGATGCTGAGACACGAGGTTAAAGGGGTTTTATCGTTACAAAGATCATGTCTCAGATTATGGGGACAGTATCGAAAATAAAGCATACTTTTAGTAATGTTTGGTTGCATTACCTCTGGTCACTTGGTTTAGCAGATATCACTTCCTTCTCTTTAAATCTTGTCTTTTATTTCCTGCTGTTCTTGGGTTCAGAACGCTCCCCCACCTATCGGTCTTCCCTGTGCCCTAGAAAACGCCCCTTGCACTGTGATTGGCTGGCTGACATGTCTTTCAGCCTGTTGGGATATGCCCCTAGACTGGAAACGTCATGGCCACACGCGCCCCTGCGCTTTGATTGGCTTCCTGCACACTCTGTGTTTACTACTTTCCCCGCCTGGCGTTAAAAATCGATAGGAGAGCTGGCTGGCTCTATGTACAGTCTCAGCTCTAAGGTGATGATCTTGGCAATTACTTACCTGTTTAGAAAAAGGGCATTTGGCCCAAGATGTTTTATTGATTCAACCTCTCACAACATGATTCCCAGTTTTGAACTTTTGAAAAGAAGGCGTTCTGTTCCCTCAGAGTCGAATGCAGCCCCCCGCCACCTATGACGTCATCATCTGTATTGTATAACGATAAGGATTCCACACAGTGTTTTGTATGAGCTGCTTGTAAGTACATAACATGTGTGATCAGCTTGGAAAGACATAGGTTTGGGAGTTCAAAACCCCATTGTTTTTTTTTTTTGTAATTTTTCTTTTATAAATTGTACACATATTGTAAAGATATGAACATATAATGGTAGACCTCTACAATTTTATATATATAAACACACACACACACACACGACACACACACAGCACACAACAACTCCCCTATCTTGATGTCCCATCCTCAAAGTCACACCAAGCACTTCCAACATATGTGATACAATGCATTTACTCTCCGGATGAACATGTAAATAAGGGGAGCTAGTAGTGGTTATAATCATTATAGAGATTGACATATATATTTTAGTCTCTCTACATATAGTTAAAGATTTAGGGGGAAAAAAAATATACCCTGTAGGGACTAGAACTCCAAACCCCTGTTCGTTGAAAAACAATAATATATCACTGCTCTAACCCCGCTGCCACAAAACCACCAGCCAAGTCCGTTTACAGGTTAAGCAGGTTCTTCTCTGAAAGCTGATTTTGCCTTCTCCCCCCCCGCCCCACTGTTTTTTCACTCATATCACTGACACAAGCAGAGGTCTTTACTTGAAAAGCTGACATTTGGTCCTTGTAGTTGAGTAAAGGTCCTCTGCCTGTTGTCAGTATCAATTTGTTAAACCCACTAGAACAGAATTAAGCTCTGGCTTTCAGTGTTAAACAAATAGATATCAGAGTATATGAATAGGTGCTTCGTCGCTGCAGAGCTTGTGGAGCCCTCGAAGGCTGCAGACATAAGCAGGCGAGATGCTACAGAGCAGTTATATCCAGTACAACCCTCCTGCAATCCCCTTGCTTCAAACAAAAATGTGAATTATGTCACAGTTCTTCAGTGAGGAGACACGCTCCTGGTGAGGGAAGAGACTCCGGCCTGCTGAGAGGAAGACAACGTCCTCGTGGGAGGGAGATACTAACGCCTCCTGGGAGGATAACAACGCCTGCTGAGAGGATAGCCAAAACGCGTCCTGGGAGGAGAGATCACCCTCCTGGGAGGAGAGACACGCATGCTGACAGGAGAAGACCCCCTCCTGGGAGGGGAGACAACGCCTGGTGGCCCCCGAGTAGGATAGAACAACGCCTCCTGGGAGGAATAGACACGCCTTCCTTGAGAGAGACAACGCATTCTTGACAGGAGAGACACCCTCCTGTGAGGGGAGGACAACCCTGCTGAGAGGAGAGACCAAAACGCCTCGTGGGAGGGAGACAAACTCCCGCCTGCTGAGAGGAAGAAACACGGCCCCTGATTTCAAACTCAATCTGAGAAAATTAGCTGAACAGCACGAGCAGCTCAAACGATAAATCCCCTTTAAGTAGTAATAGTTTTGGGTCTTGGTTTTGTAGGAGTTTTTTTTAGTAGCAATGATTTGTCCGGTAGATTTGCTCCATGTATGGGTG
Source organism: Phyllomedusa bahiana (assembly GCA_025379985.1). Lineage (NCBI taxonomy): Eukaryota > Metazoa > Chordata > Amphibia > Anura > Hylidae > Phyllomedusa > Phyllomedusa bahiana. The sequence continues at coordinate 12,403 of JAODAL010009362.1, forward strand.
GATGTTTTGGTGACTGTTATTTAGGGGTATTGCACTGTCATACGGAGGGGAGCGATTTTGAAAATGCAAATTTGTCAGCGCTGATTCTCACTGTGCAGTGACTGCTGAGGAGATGGACGGGATCTGTGTGGAATGTGCAGAAAATTAGTTACAGGAGCAGAAGGTTTTTCTCTGTAAAGAAACAACCGCAGCTCACGATGTGGCATGAAAATGGCGTGTGCACCCAGCCCTGCTCAGAAAAACTTAAGGACCCGAGCCCCGGATGTTTTGGGACCCTAGCAACGCCCCTGCCAGACACCTGAGCAGACCCTATAGTCCCCAGAACAGACACTAGAAACAGACACATTCCCTTCCCCTTACATGCAGACCCCGGATCCCCTAAACTATTACTAAGGAAGAAACTCTTCTCTGCCCTGACGCCCATCACCTGATTGCTGCGGGTGCTGCTGTTTCTGGGAAACAGATCATGTAGAAGCCGGAGTCTTACAGCAGATAAGGTGCACTAGAAGCTTTGATGTTACATAATTGTACAGGCTGAACCTGCAGCTGCCTGACCTGCAGTAACCTCACAATGATGAACCCAGCGAGCACTTTCCAATTCTCAGCCTGAAAGCAGAAAACCCCAGGAATTCCCGTTACTCGTCACATGAGAGGGCGGAGAGTTCAGAGACCTGGAGATCCAGCTCTCACACATAGTCATACAGGCATGGCTGCAAACAGGTGTCTCCTCGCCCTCGCTCTCTTCATCTGGGGAGGTGAGTAATTAGCAATGTTTCATTATATCACTAATTACCATAGACACTGTGTCACCGAGTGATTGCTGGAATAGGGAGCTGCTATCGAGGACACAGGGATGCCACAAAGCTCAGCCCAGGCCCCATCAGCCTGCCGCACACTTTGTCTGCACTTGATCTCTGACTTCAGCCCCGACTTGGGATCTGTCTCTGTATAAGACTCACATCCGTCACTCTATGGAAGAAAACAAGTCCTGCAACTTGTTATAGCCTGTGACCGTTGTGTGACGCAATACCACGTAACATGTATTATACACAGTGGAGTCACATTATTATGACCAGAGTGAGTGGCGTGCACAGTCTGGACAGCAGTTGGACAGGTGGGGAGGGAATCAATAAGCTTCTGGGAGGTTGTCACAGGTATCTGGAGCCGACCACATCCCACAGCTACTGGAGGGGCCATAGAGCCAACACCACCATCCAGGGGCCCCACATGCTGACTGCACCCACAGGAGGGGCCATAGAGCCAACACCACCATCCAGGGGCCCCACATGCTGACTGCACCCACAGCTGCTGGAGGGGCCATAGAGCCAACACCACCATCCAGGAGCCCCACATGCTGACTGCACCCACAGCTGCTGGAGGGTCCATAGAGCCAACACCACCATCCAGGAGCCCCACATGCTGACTGCACCCACAGCTGCTGGAGGGGCCAACACCACCATCCAGGAGCCCCACATGCTGACTGCACCCACAGCTGCTGGAGAGACCATAGAGCCAACACCACCATCCAGGGGCTCCACATGCTGACTGCACCCACAGGAGGGGCCATAGAGCCAACACCACCATCCAGGGGCCCCACATGCTGACTGCACCCACAGCTGCTGGAGAGGCCATAGAGCCAACACCACCATCCAGGAGCCCCACATGCTGACTGCACCCACAGCTGCTGGAGGGTCCATAGAGCCAACACCACCATCCAGGAGCCCCACATGCTGACTGCACCACAGCTGCTGGAGGGCCAACACCACCATCCAGGAGCCCCACATGCTGACTGCACCCACAGCTGCTGGAGGGGCCATAGAGCCAACACCACCATCCAGGAGCCCCACATGCTGACTGCACCCACAGCTGCTGGAGGGTCCATAGAGCCAACACCACCATCCAGGGGCCCCACATGCTGACTGCACCCACAGCTGCTGGAGGGGCCATAGAGCCAACACCACCATCCAGGGGCCCCACATGCTGACTGCACCCACAGGAGGGTCCATAGAGCCAACACCACCATCCAGGGGCCCCACATGCTGACTGCACCCACAGCTGCTGGAGGGTCCATAGAGCCAACACCACCATCCAGGGGCCCCACATGCTGACTGCACCCACAGCTGCTGGAGGGGCCATAGAGCTAACACCATCATCCAGGGTCCCCACATGCTGACTGCACCCACAGCTGCTGGAGGGGCCATAGAGCCAACACCACCATCCACGGGCCCCACATGCTGACTGCACCCACAGCTGCTGGAGGCGCCATAGAGCCAACACACCCATCCACGAGCCCCACATGCTGACTGCACCCACAGCTGCTGGAGGGGCCATAGAGCCAACACCACCATCCAGGGGCCCCACATGCTGACTGCACCCACAGCTGCTGGAGGGGCCATAGAGCCAACACCACCATCCAGGGGCCCCACATGCTGACTGCACCCACAGCTGCTGGAGGAGCCATAGAGCCAACACCACCATCCAGGGGCCCCCACATGCTGACTGCACCCACAGCTGCTGGAGGGTCCATAGAGCCAACACCACCATCCAGGGGCCTCACATGCTGACTGCACCCACAGAGCCATAGAAACACCACCATCCAGGGGCCCCACATGCTGACTGCACCCACAGCTGCTGGAGGAGCCATAGAGCCAACACCACCATCCAGGGGCCCCACATGCTGACTGCACCCACAGCTGCTGGAGGAGCCATAGAGCCAACACCACCATCCAGGGGCCCCACATGCTGACTGCACCCACAGGGGGGCCATAGAGCCAACACCACCATCCAGGGGCCCCACATGCTGACTGCACCCACAGGAGGGTCCATAGAGCCAACACCACCATCCAGGGGCCCCACATGCTGACTGCACCCACAGGGGGGTCCATAGAGCCAACACCACCATCCAGGGGCCCCACATGCTGACTGCACCCACAGCTGCTGGAGGTGGCACAGAGCAAATCCTGGGGCCCCACACATGCTCAGTGGGGTCTGAGGAATTAGGGGCCAGTATAGTACTTGGAAGTCTTGGCTCTTCCAACCAATGTCAGACATTTCTGGCCAAGTTGTTGCATTTTTGTTGCATTTGGGTTGAATTTTTTTGTTATGATTTTTGCTTTATGTGTGTTGTGTTTTTGTTCCACTTGTGTTGTTTGTGTTGTATTTGTATCTTGTTTTGTTGCATTTGTGATGGTTTTGTTCCATTTTTGTTGTTTGTTTTGTATCTTGTTTTATTGCATTTGTGACGTTTTTGTTCCATTTTTGTTGTTTGTGTTGTATTTGTATCGTGTTTTGTGATGTTTTTGTTAAATTTCTGTTATGTTTTTCAAATGCAGCGTGTGAACCCAGTGTTTATATTGCATCGTATGTATCAGTTTATTACAACAGAAAAAAAAGAGGACGCTCCTAGTGTAGACTGTATGGACGATTACAGTATTATGGCCGTAATGCACTAACCTGAAGGTGTTACACAATCAAAGAGGTGCACCTCTCCCAGAGCTTATCAGATGCTTGTTCGGTGCTCTCCTCAAGGAGAGATCTTCCCCTTTCTGAGCTACTCGATGCCTCCCACACAGCCAGCCAGTATCGCTCTGCTCTGCACTGATGAGGGACAAAAATCCCGAAACAGCGTTGTCTGCAGATGAGAGATACTGGCTTGGCTAAAATCCTTTTTCATAGTTTCATAGTTTGTAAGGCCGAAAAAAGACAAGACGTCCATCCAGTTCAGCCTGTTGTGCTAAGGTGTTGATCCAGTGGAAGGCAAATAAAATCCCACTGAGGGAGAAGCCAATTGTCCTCATTTTAGGGAAAAATTCCTTTCCGACTACAATCTGGCAATCAGAAAAATCCCTGGATCAATGACCCCTCTCCTCAAATCCTAGCCCACTATAACTTGTTATATTAACATCTAGAAAGGGTATCCAGACCCTTCTCCAAATCCCGGTCAATATAACTTGTTATATTATTACATTTAGAAATGTATCCAGACCCTTCCCCAGAATCCTGGTCACTGTACCTTGTTATAATATTCCATCAAGAAATGTATCCAGACCCTTCTCCAGAATCCCGGTCAATATAACATGTTATATTATTACATCTAGAAATGTATCCAGACCCTTCTCCAAAAATCCTGGTCACTATACTTGTTTAAAATTATTACATCTAAGAAATGTCCAGACCCTTCCCAGAATCCTGGTCACTATAACTTGTTATACTATTACATCTAGAAATGTATTCAGACCCCTCTCCAGAATCCTAGACACTATAACCTGTTATATTATTACGCTCCAGAAATGCATCTAAACCATTTTTGAACGCCGTTATTGAATTCACCATGACTAGTTCCTCTGGCAGAGAATTCCATAGTCTCACGCTCTTACAGTAAAGAATCCCTTTTCTATGTTTATGTAGAAACTTCGTTCCTCAAGACGTAGAGGAAAGCCCCCTTGTTCTAGATACAGCCCCGGGGATAAATAAATCTTTGGGGGAGATCTCTATATTGACCTTTGATGTATTTAAACATAAATTTAAATTATGTCCCCCCGAAACGTCTTTTCTCTAAACCCAAAAAACCCCAATCTTGCTCATCTTTTTGTGTACTGTATCCACCCAGTCCTTTTATTATTTTTGTTGCCCCCTTTGTACCTGTTCAAGCTCTACAATGTCTTTCCTGTGCACTGGTGCCCAAAACTGTACACAATATTCCATGTGTGGTCTAACCAGTGACTTGTATAATGGGAGAATAATGTTCTCATCATGTGCATCTATGCCCCTTTTAATGCACCCCATGATCCTATTTGCTTTGGCTGCTGCTGCCTGACACTGGCTGCTACAATTAAGTTTACTGTCCACCAGGATTCCCAAGTCCTTTTCCATGTCACTTTACCCAGTGTTTTTCCATTTAACATGTAATCATGTAATGGATTTTTCCTTCCCATGTGCATAACCTTGCATTTATCTGTATTAAACCTCATCTGCATTTCCCTGCCCACGCCTCCAACTTATCCAGATCCCTTTGTAATAACATGTTATCCTCTATTGTGTTGATTACTTTACAGAGCTTAGTATCGTCTGCAAAGATCGATATTCTACTGTGTAATCCCTGTGTAAGATCATTAATGAAAATGTTAAAGAGGATAGGGCCCAATACTGACCCTTGTGGTACCCCACTAGTAACAGCGATCCAGTCTGAGTATGTACCGTTAATTACCACCCTTTGTTTTCTATCAGTGAGCCAGTTGCTTACCCACTTGCACACATTTTCCCCCAGTCCAAGCATTCTCATTTTACTTACCAACCTTTTATGTGGCACCGTATCAAATGCTTTAGAAAAATCTAGATATATGACATCCAGTGCCTCACCCCGATCCAGTCTAGCACTGACTTCCTCATAGAAGCTGATGAGATTAGTCTGACAGGACCGATCCTTCATAAACCCATGCTGGAATGGGGTTATACATTTATTTTCAGTGAGATACTCCAGGATAGCATCTCTGAGAAAACCTTCAAACATTTTACCTACATTTTTGCTTTCTCAAGACTCAGTGGGTCAAAAGCAAACTAAGGATTTGTAACATCCAACAGAGGGTGATTTGGGCTTCCTAGCTCCGTTCCCATAATGCCTTGTGAGAGCTTATCAGATGAAATAGTACTGACAGCAGCTGCCTCTTCTCCTTTGTTCTGCCACTTTAGGGCTCAGGAGTAGTGTTGAGCGATTATTATCGACAAAGTTGAAATCGGCACAGTATTTACGTTGATCGGATTTTTTAGATCACGCGATAATTTAGGTTAAAATCTGAGCATAATCTATTAATATCGTGCCATTTTCGGCGCTTCCTGTCATCTTGGAGGCCAGCAAATCAGCTTAGAGAATAGAGCAGGGTGTGATGTGTGTGCGACGTCATGACTGGGATGTGTATGTTTGCGATTGGCTGGAAAAATCACATGACCTCGTTTTACATAGAACAGCGTTTCCTGTTCATGATCAGTGTGTGTCAGCGTCTCATAGCAGTAGGACGTGCGCTCTGCCTCTGTCCAAACAGCTCAGCGAAATTATTCTATTTTTTCACAGAGACAGCTCTACTTTTAGCTGTGATCCTTAGAAGTTAGTTAGATCAGAGATTTGCAGATTTTAGGTAGTTAGGCAGAGAATTTTAAAGGAGCATCTACCGCTGTAAAGTCACGGGAGGAGCGGGGGGAGGGGGCCCGCGGGCGAACACAGACACACAGACAAGCTCTATAAAGGATACTGGATATTGTACAGCCAAAACTTTGTTTAGACATTGCATTGCCTTATATTAGGATACAGATCTTTTCTAGTAACTGCAGGTCTATTTGTTAGGTGCAAAACTCCACTTTTATTATCAGTATACATTTCAGATAGGTGTTCTTTTTCAATTTTGCCCAGTCCAGCTTTGTTGATAGATCTACTTTGCAGTTAAATTTCAATACAGCAATTTTGTAGTCCCCACAGTGAATTGATAGGTGCAAAAAAATACCTTTTATTATCCCGTATACATTTCAGATACATGTTTTTTCACTTTTGGTGCAGGCCAGCTTTGTTGATAGAGCCACCTTGCAGTTAAATTTGAATCCAGCAATTTTGTTTTGATTTGAGGGATTTGAGACTAGCTGTGATTTGCCGTCTTTTAATAAGAGACTTTCCAAAACTCTTCCATACCTTCTCAAATGGAGCGAAATTCAGGTGGTAAGCGAGCAAAGAGGGGGGTAGGACATGGAGGTAGAGTTACGAGAGAAGATTCTCCTTCCAGTGCTGGCGACAACACGCCAGCCAGTGGATTGTCGGTTTCAGGACCGTCAGGCCGGTCATCGCTGGGTCAGGGCCCTGTGAATCTCAGTAACGAACAGCGTCGCCAGTCTGTTCTTCAGTGGTTAATGCAACCTGCATCCAGCAGTCTTACCTCCTCGTCCTCCCAGTCATGCCACAAATGTTGTCATCAGCATCATCAGCATCCGTCCAACATGAAGCGAAGGCAGCCCAAATGTCAACTGGTGTACCCAACACTGTGGATAATCCAATTTATGTATAACTCTTTGATGACAAAATTGGGTGGGGGGCAGTAGGCATGTTAAAAGATCAAGAGGATGATTTTCTCTGCTCTGAAGCCCAGTTACTGGCACATGTCATGAACCTTGTCGTCCAGAAATTTCTAAAGATCTACCCGGCTCAGGACTGCCAGCTGAGGAACCCTCGAGGTCTGAGTTCGCACTTCCGCCCTTCGCACACTTCTACGTCCCGCATGGCTGCGTTGCAGCGTCAGCTCGGCCTCCTCGTCAACCGTCTCATTGGTGACGTGGCAACACGCTGGAATTCCACCCTCCACATGCTCCAGCGATTGTGGCACCAGCGCAATGCCATTTCACAGTACGAAGTGACACATGGCCTGACAAGCAGCGGTACAGACCTCGGGGTGTTGAACCACCGAGAGTGGAGGCAGGTGAAAGAGCTCTGCCCCTATCCTTGCCAGTTTTGAAGAAGCCACCACAATGGTCAGTGCGGACTATGCCCTTGTCAGCATGAGCATTGTGGTGATCTTAGTCCTGGAATGATCGTTGGACACTCTGAAACAACAGGTCCCGCCAGCGATGGAGGAGGAAACGGACACAGATGCGGACACGGAGCCTTTCTCTCCGTCGAATCCACAAGGCCCGACAGTTTCACAATTTTATCGGTCTTCATTGGGTGGTTCGGGGTCCAGGCTAGTGCAAGGCGGCGCATCAGCTCTCAGGGTGCATCATCTCAGGCAAGTCAGGGCTTGTATTGAAGCTGTGCCGGAGGCAGCGGAGAGAGGAAAGGTATTCCTAGACACCGACATTACCGACGTCCCTGCCTTGGAAAGAGGTTGGCGCGAATTTGAGGCGGAGGAGGAATATGAGGAAGATCAGTTTGCTAGTGCCCCTCGACCTAGAGGCTTGGGAAATCAAGGCTCCATCTCTCACATGAATGCTTAGATGCTCCATTTCCTCCAACATGATCCTCACATTAAGGCCATCAAAATGAACAACAGTTACTGGGTGGCCACCCTCCTGGATCCCCGGTGCAAAACAAAACTCAGCACTTTCCTTCACCCACCAAATAGAGAGTAAAATGCAGGAAATGGAGACCTTGCTGATTGATCAACTGGAACATCTGTTGCGTCTGCTTCACGTTCCCCAAATGTCACGGTGGAACAACATCAGCGACGTGACAGCAGTAGAGTGCCAAGTAGCCGTAGCGGCAGCCAGGCAAGGTGGCAGAAGCCTAATGGGTGACCTCTGGCAATCTTTATTTACCACCTCACCAACGCATGCAATGCAGGGCACACATCCAACACACAGAGACCAGCTTAAGATCATGGTGCACGACTATCTGCGTCTCAACACCGATGTTTTTGTATGTGTTCCGGACCCAATAGACTTCTGGGTATCCAAAATGGACGAATGGCCCGAGCTCGCTCGCCACACCATAGAGGTGTTGTCCTGCCCAGCAGCCAGCGTCATATCTGAGTGGACCTTCAGCACAGCTGGAGAAGTCATTACAGACAAACGCATCCGGCTTTCCACAGATAATGTGGATCGTTTGACTTTCATCAAGATGAATCAGGCATGGATCTCTGATGATGTTGTGGCCCCAATTGCTGGGTTACCGATTGGTTGCCGGTCTACTTCACATTCCTCTCCAACCCGAAACCGTCCTCTTGAAAACCTTATTATTAAAAGGATCATTTCTTACTGCAATTTTTATTCTCAGTTCCCCACAGTTCATTTTGCTGGATTTGCTGTGAGGAGACTATTAAAGACACCAAGGTTTTCATGACAACACCGTATTCCATTTACTCACTTTATCTTTAGAAGTTTTCGCATTGTCAATGGTTTTGAGGTCATGTTGCTGTGAGATACAGCAATAATCATGGTCCTTTGGAACAGAAATGTGGCTTCTAAGTGGCATTTTTCTCCCTCACAATTTTTAACAGGGGCTGAGAAGTCATTTTATAATTTTTGGGTCATGGGTGCTTTGAAATGCAGCAATACTACAGGTCCTATTCTAAAAAAATTTGTTTCTAACAACATTTGTCCTTCACAATTGTCCAAAGTGGCTCAAGGGCCATGCTTTGAATTTTTGGGGGCATTTTGCTGTGACATGCAGCTATACTACAGGTCCTATTATAAAAAAATGTTGTTTCTAACAGACATTTGTTCTTCACAATTGTCAAGAGTGGCTCAAGGGTGATGGTGCTGTCAGAAACAGGAATAGGTAGGACACTGTTAATGGACACATATTGCAAAATGACTTTTTTTTGCAAGATCTTTAACATAGCTATCAATCCCTGTATTGAGACAACCCATTTAATACAATTAAAAAAGAGAAACAAAGACCATGGTGGGATTCCATCCTATTTTAAAAATGTGTTTTCTAGAATTAAACTACTAAAAAACTTGCATGTACAAAATAGCTGGTAAAAAAATTCCTCTGAATTGTACAAGGGAGGTACAGGAAAACTTGACCAGATGTAGGTTATTCAGAGGACATGGAGTATGGAGCACGGACAGAGAACAAAGTACAGAGACAATTTCCTCCAGCACGTTGAGTAAAATGAGAAAAAGAATGCCAAGAAAAAGGGGTCGAACAGGAGTGTTAACCACCAGTATTTCCAAGTGAAGCTCAATTGGTCCGCACTCATACGGAGGGGCAAGCGCTACCCAGGTCTTGACTGTGTACTGAGGAAGGCTGGAGGTCTTACCTCACACTTCCGCTTCCGCACTCTGCTTCAGCACGACTGTTTTCGTTGCTGCGTCATAAGGGCATTTTTACCGTGTTAATAGATGACAGACGCCAGCCTGGGCTCTCACCGCACCCACTGTAACTCCGGCCCTGGCAGCTGAACCTGCGTGTTAACAGATTGCGCTGACCCCGGGGCAGCACTGGCTCTCACCGTTAGGGGCAATCAGGAGAGCTTCAAATTTCTCTAAAAAATCAGATTTTGAAAAAGGTGATTTCTGTGAGGTTAAGTAGTGTCAAAAAGGGCCCCAGGGCTGGACACAAATTGCACAATTTGAGGCTTAAAATTTTCTTTGGGGCTGGAGTCACTATGGGGTCACATCATTTGATCTCCAGGGGAGTCTGTCCCTAATCAAAAGAAGAAGGATTTGGAGAAAAATGAAACCATTGAATTGATTGGCTGAATCAGTCTCAGAAGCCAGGAGGGCAAATGTCCTTCTCAACTAAGAAGTGTTTTGGGGATGATTAGGACATTTTTAATACTTATGGGGTGTGCGGACGAATTAACACATCTACACGTGTAAAAAATACCTTTAAAAAACTGCAGGGAGGAGTGTATGTTGTATGTTATCACACTTGAAAAAAAAGCAAAATGGTAAAAATCTAAAACTATAAATAAAACTTCCCTAAATAAATTCTGTAAACAAATGTCAGTTACCAAAAAATATTCTAAATGACAGTCACTGTACAAAATAGCATAGTGCCACTTTGTGATCTGTGGGTCAAACAGGTTTAGGGGTCATGCTGTAGCCCAGGACAGGTATAGTCAATGTCCAGTGAAACTAAAATGGTGGTTGAAAGACTCCTTTTCCCGGCACTTTTTAATCTGGGGTCCTGCAGGTTTGGGGCTCATGCAGTGGCCCAGGACAGGTATAGTCAATGTCCAGTGAAACTAAAATGGTGGTTCAAAGACTCCTTTTCCGGGCACTTTTTAATTTGGGGGTCAGACAGGTTTAATGGTCATACTGTGGTCACAGACAGGTATAAATCAATTTTCCAGTTCAACTAAAATGGTGGTTCAAAGACTCCTTTTCCCGGCACTTTTTAATTTGGGGGTCAGACAGGTTTAATGGTCATACTGTGGTACAGAACAGGTATAGTCATTGTCCAGTTCAACTAAAATGGTGGTTGAAAGACTCCTTTTCCCAGCACTTTTTAATCTGTGGGTCAGACAGGTTTAATGGTCATACTGCGGTACAGGACAGATATAGTCAATGTCCAGTTCAACTAAAATGGTGGTTTAAAGACTTCTTTTTCCGGCACTTTTTAAATCTGGGGTCATGCAGGTTTGGGGCTCATGCTGGGGTTCCAGGACAGGGATATTCAATGTCCAGTTCAAGTAAAATGATAGTTCAAAATCATACTGCCTTCTGCACTTTTTAATTTGTGGGTCATGCAGGTTTAAGGGTCAGGCTGTGGTACAAGACAGGGATAGTGACTGGTCTGTGAGTTTTTTCTGTGGCTTTTATAACCTAAGTGTGTTGCCTAAGATGTAGCACATATCCATTTGACTGTTGTGGATGTTAATTCCAGCTTCTCCATCCCTGTTTGGGTGTAAGAATGAAGGTGTTGTTCCTCTCCCATAGACTTTAATGGTCATCGGCGATAATCTATTATCGACTATCGGAAATCGTCTTGATAATTGCCGATATCGACTATCGACCCGCTCATCACTACTCAGGAGTTATGACATATAGAACACAGTAGGGCTGAGACATCACATAAGAATATAGGTGCAGAATGGTGCCACGACTACACAGTGTTTGCTGGACTAGAGATTTAATAAACAGAAATCAAGTAACAGGACAACGCGTTTCTCACTCTATCGCCCTTCCTCAGGTTCTATCTGAGGAAGCACAAAAGCACAATAGTGCGAAAAACCTGTTGTCCTGTTTCTTGATTTATGTCTAATAACTCTCTAGTCCCTTAGTTACTGGGTAGTCTTTGTGCTGTTCTCCTCAGTTATAGGTATTGTTATTCAGTTCTTTATTTTGCATATTGTTGCTGAGCTGCCATCTGCTGATCAGAATTTACTTATGCTCCCTCTGTCTTTGTTCATAAAGTTTTGTCAAAGGGGGTGTCTTTTGGAGCCCAGTGCGGTCACTTCCTGTAGCTGCCATTTTTTCATCTTACTTTGACTGGAGCACATGTGTTGGGCTAGCAGAAGCATCAATTTCTGACCACCAGCAGCAGAAGCAGCAGTAAACCGCAACAACAGCAGCTTCACCAATGTTTTCTACGAGGAAAGCAACTATAGAGAACCACAGTTCTGTATCAGTGATTATTGCTGTATCCAAGGTGAATAAACCACATTCTGTTTCATATCACTGTGTTACTATACCTACTAAGCTGAGCCTGCTTGGTCCTGTCTGCTCCACATTCTGGATACGAAGGTAGGAAAGTCTCCAGTCACTACCCACCAGCCAGTTACACCTTCATTCGCCTCATGTGGGGACAGAACAGTCTTATCACCATTCTGCACCTCTAATTTCGCAAGCTGTTAGAGAACTATTATTTTATATTTTATTACACCAGTTATATAGGGAGTACATGGCGGAATCCCTTCTGCAGAACCCACTATAGCATGGAGCTGCTCTTGTTCCAGAATTTTATTTCAGTATTAGTAGAAAAATGGCACATTCAGACTTTTATCCTGTAGATTAAAGAATCTGTTCCACTGGTGGGCCCCAAGAATCTGCTGCACTGGTGGGCTCAAGAATCATCTCCACTGGTGGGCCCCAAGAATCATCTCCACTGGTGGGCCCCAAGGATCATCTCCACTGGTGGTCCCCAAGGATCATCTCAACTGGTGGTCCCCAGGATCATCTCCACTGGTGGCCTCAAGAATCACCTCCACTGGTGGGCCCCAAGAATCATCTCCACTGGTGGCCCCAAGAATCAGCTCCACTGGTGGACCCCAAGAATCAGCTCCACTGGTGGACCCCAAGAATCATCTCCACTGGTGGACCCCAAGAACCAGCTCCACTGGTGGACCCCAAGAATCAGCTCCACTGGTGGACCCCAAGAATCAGCTCCACTGGTGGGCCCCAAGAATCATCTCCACTGGTGGCACCGAAGAATCAGCTCCACTGGTGGACCCCAAGAATCATCTCCACTGGTGGGCCCCAAGAATCATCACCACTTGTGGCCCCCAAAAATAATCAACACTGGTGGTTCCAAGATTCATCTCCAGTGGTGGAACCCAAGAACCAACTCCACTGGTGGACCCCAAGAACCAACTCCACTGGTGGACCCCAAGAACCAGCTCCACTGGTTGGCCCCAAGAATCATCTCCACTGGTGGGACCCAAGAATCATCTCCACTGGTGGGCCTTAAGAATGAACTCCACTGGTGGGCCCCGAGAATCATTTCCACTGGTGGGCCCCGAGAATCATTTCCACTGGTGGGCCCCGAGAATCATTTCCACTGTTGGGCCCCGAGAATCATTTCCACTGGTGGGCCCCAAGAATCATTTCCACCGGTGGGCCCCGAGAATCATTTCCACCGGTGGCCCCAAGAATCATTTCCACTATTGGGCCTTTGAATCAACTCCAATGGTGGGCCCAAGGATCTACTCCACTGGTGGGCTCCAAGAAACATCTCCACTGGTGGGCCTCCACAATCATCTACACTAGTGGGCCACCGAATCCACTCCACTTGTGGACCCAAGAATCCACTCCACTGGTGGGCCCCTGAATCAGCCCCACTGATGGGCCCCAGGAAGCAGTTCTACTGGTGGGCCCCAGGAAGCATCTCCACTGGTGGGCCCCAGGAAGCATCTCCACTGGTGAGCCCCAGGAAATAGCTCCACTGGTGGTCCCCAGGAAGCAGATCCACTGGTGGTCCCCAGGAAGCAGCTCCACTGGTGGTCCCCAGGAAGCAGCTCCACTGGTGGTCCCCAGGAAGCAGCGCCACTGGTGGTCCCCAGGAAGCATCCCCACTGGTGGTCCCCAGGAAGCATCCCCACTGGTGGTCCCCAGGAAGCAGCTCCACTGGTGGGCCCCAATAATCTGCTCCACTGGTGGGCCCCAATAATCTGCTCCACTGGTGGGCCCCAATAATCTGCTCCACTGGTGGATCCCAAGAATCATTTCCACTGGTGGGCCCCTGAATCAACGTCACTGGTGGGCCCCTGAATCAACTTCACTGGTGGGCCCCAAGAATCAACTCCACTTGTGGGCCCCAAGAATCAACTCTACTGGTGGGCCCCAAAAATCAACTCCACTAGTGGGCCCCAAGAATAAATTTCACTGTTGGGCCCAACAATCATTTCCACTGTTGGGCCCCAATAATATTTTCCACTGGTGGGCCCCAAGAATAATTTCCACTGGTGGGCCGCTGAATCAATTCTACTTGTGGGCCCCAAGAATCAACTCCACCAGTGGAGACTTCTCATAGGCTTGTTCATCATTCTTGATCACCCACTTATTCTCATCTCTTTCAAGTGACTTGTATTATTAAGCTGTTGCCTTGGGTTTGACATCTGGACACCAAATGAAGCATGTTCTTCCAGAATATTCCTTCCTTCTTTTTGGATCTTCAGAGTCTTCATGTCTTGTTCATGTCTCTTGATTTTCCTGTTCCTCTCTTCTCATCTCTTCTTAATGACCACCTTGTGTTATTGAGCTGTTGCCTTGAGTTTGACATCAGGTCACCATATCAAGCATGTTCCTTTCTTTTACATGGGTCTACAGACTTTTCATGCCTTGCTCATTGCTCTTAATCACCCTCTTTCCTTTTGTCCTCATCCTTTCTTACAGTCATGGCCAAAAGTTTTGAGAATGACACAAATATTATATTTTCACATGATCTGTTGCCCTCTGGTTTTTATGTGTGTTTGTCAGATGTTTTTATCACATACAGAAATACAAGTGCAATCATATTATGATTAACAAAAGCTTTTATTGACAGTTAGAATGAGTTAATGCAGCAATCTCAATTTGATGGTTTTTGTTTGTCCACCCGTCTCTTGATTATTGACCACAAGTTCTCTATGGGATTAAGATCTGTGGAGTTTCCAGGCCATGGACCCAAAATCTCTATGTTTTGTTCCCTGAGCCATTTAGTTATCACCTTTGCTTTATGGCAAGGTGCTCCATCATGCTGGAAAAGGCATTGTTGATCACCAAACTGCTCTTGGACGGTTGGGAGAAGTTGCTCTTGGAGGACATTCTGGTACCATTCTTTATTAATGGATGTGTTTTTAGGCAAGACTGTTAGATAGCCGATTCCCTTGGCTGAGAAGCAACCCCACACAATAATGGTTACTGGATGCTTTACAGTTGGCATGAGACAAGACTGATGGTATCGCTCACCTTGTCTTCTCCGAACAAGCTGTTTTCCAGATGTTCCAAACATTCGGAAAGGGATTCATCAGAGAAAATGACTTTACCCCAGTCCTCAGCAGTCTACTCCCTGTACCTTTGGCAGAATATCAGTCTGTCCCTGATGTTTTTTCTGGAGAGAAGTGGCTTCTTTGCTGCCCTCCTTGACACCAGGCCTTGCTCCATGAGTCTCCGCCTCACAGTGCATGCAGATGCACTCACACCTGCCTGCTGCCATTCCCGAGCAAGCTCTGCACTGCTGTTAGCCCGATTCCGAAGCTGAATCACTTTTAAGAGACGGTCCTGGCGCTTGCTGGTCTTTCTTGGGCGCCCTGGAGCCTTTTTGGCAACAATCGAACCTCTCTCCTTGAATTCCTTGATGATGCGATAGATTGTTGACTGAGGTGCAATCTTTCTAGCTGCAATACTCTTCCATGTTAGGCCAGTTTTGTGCAGTGCAATGATAACTGCACGTGTTTCTTTAGAGATAACCCTGGTTAGCAGAAGAGAAACAATGATGCCAAGCACCAGCCTCCTTTTAAAGTGTCCAGTGGTGTGATTCTTACTTAATCATGACAAATTGATCTCCAGCCCTGTCCTCATCAACACTCACACCTGTGTTAATGGAGCAATCACTGAAACGATGTTAGCTGGTCCTTTTAAGGCAGGCCTGCAATGAAGTTGAGATGTGTTCTGGGGGAAAAAGTTCATTTTCTAGGCAACTATTGACTTTGCAATTAATTGCTGTTAAGCTGATCACTCTTTATAGCATTCTGGAGTATATGCAAATTGCCATTATAAAACCTGATGCAGTAGACTTTGTAAAAATTAACATTTGTATAATTCTCAAAACTTTTGGCCATGACTGTATATTATTAGGAGGTTGCCTTAGGTTTGACATCAGGTCACCATGTGAAGCATGTTCCTTCCTTCTTTTTGGATCTTCAGACTCTTCATGTCTTGTTCATCTCTCTTGATTTTTCTGTTCTTTTCTTAATGACCACCTTGTGTTATTGAGCTCTTGCCTTGGGTTTGACATCAGGTCACCATAGGAATCATGTTCCTCTAGAATGGTCCTTCCCTCTATATGGGTCTTCAGACTCCTCATGTCTCGTTCATGTCCAGTATTAATTTTCTGGCCTCATATCTGTGTTTTTCAGTGGGAGATGCTGAGATTGAGACACACAAGAAGCTCCAGGCCACCGGCTCCTCTGTGCTCTTTCCCGGACTGAAGAATGGAACAGAGTTCAAAAAGAACATGATCTATGAGCTGAGGAGGGTAAGTCCCAGTCCCGGTTGGCTCATGATGGACCATGGAGAACCCGTAGTGTACAAGTTGTATGAAGCACGTGGAAAATTCATCGCAGAAAACAAATCTTTCTTACTGACAAATCTGACGAAAGAAGACAGCGGGTTGTATGAGCAGAAGCTGAATCAGAAGCCCCTGCTGCGGGTGGTGCTCGATGTTATAGGTGAGAGCCCCCATTGTAGAGGACTATAGAAATTATTTTCTATTTATTATGTTTTTATGTCTCCTCCTGATGCCCTGCAGCCTCTACTCCTCAATACTATCTTCTATGTATGTCCATGTTAGGACTACGCACATGTCCTCCATGACCACAGACATGACCACAGACATTCACCTACACCTCCCTGAGATGAGGCAGCACCATACATACATCCACAAGCGACAACCTGGAATTTACTCAAACCACATCAAGGTCCACAGAAACCAACATCAGATCTACTCAGGCTCTTCAGATAGATTGGTAATAATGGTGTGGTATCAGTGGAGGAGTAATGGATCTATTTGTAGAGATGGAGAGGTCATGGATGGACGGCTAATGAGAGTAGGGTTATAGATGGAGGGGTATAAATAAGGGATTCATGGATGGAGGAGTATAGATTTAAGGGAAATGATTGGGTAATAGAAATACAAGGGTATAGGATAGGAAGGGGATGGGTGGAGATGAGGTAATAGATGGATGGAGGTGAGATGGATGAAGGGATGATGGATGGATAAAGGGTTGATTGATGGATGGAACAGTGGTGGATGGATGGAGAGGTAATGGATGGATGGAGGTGAGATGGATGGATAGAGGGTTGGTTGGATGATGGATGGAGGGGTGATGGATAGAGCCATAATAGATGGATGGAGAGGTAATAAATAGATGGAGGAGTGATGGATGAATAGGGGGTCATGGATAGGTGATGGATGGAGAGGTAATAAATGGATGGAGGGGCTATAGATGAAGGGGTGATGGATGGATGGAGGGGTGAGGGATGAAGAGGTTATAAATCGATAGAGGGGTGATGGATGGAGGGGCGTTGGATGGAGGTGTGAGGGATAGAGGAATGATGGATGGAGAGATAATACATGGATGGATGGGTGAAGGGTGGATGGAGGGGTGAAGGACGGAGGGAGGGGTGATGGATGGATGGAGAGTTAATACATGGATGGAGGGGTGATGGATGGAGAGATAATACATGGATGGAGGGGCAATGGATGGAGAGATAATCATGGATAGAGGAGTGATGGATGGATGGAGTGGTGATGGATGGAGAGGTAATGTAATCCGTATTTATTGGGTGATGAGGAACTGAGGGGAAGTAAGAGCTGCTGCACCTTAGTTGAGCGAAGTGTTTTTGTATAAAGATGAGAACATGGGTCAGCTACAGGGTCAGCTGCAGAGTAAGCTGCAGAGTAAGCTACAGAGTAAGCTGCAGAGTAAGCTACATGGTCAGCTACAGGGTCAGCTACAGGGTCAGCTACAGGGTCAGCTACAGGGTCAGCTACAGGGTCAGCTGAAGAGTAAGCTACAGGGTCAGCTGCAGTGTAAGCTACAGGGTCAGCTGCAGAGTAAGCTACAGGGTCAGCTGCAGAGTAAGCTAAATGGTCAGCTGCAGAGTAAGCTAAAGGGGCAGCTGCAGAGTAAGCTACAGAGTAAGCAGCAGGGTCAGCTACAGAGTAAGCTGCAGGGTCAGCTACAGAGTAAGCTGCAGGGTCAGCTACAGAGTAAGCTGCAGGGTCAGCTTCAGTGTAAGCTTCAGGGTCAGCTACAGTGTAAGCTACAGGGTCAGCTGAAGAGTAAGCTACAGGGTCAGCTGCAGTGTAAGCTACAGGGTCAGCTGCAGAGTAAGCTACAGGGTCAGCTGCAGAGTAAGCTACAGGGTCAGCTACAGAGAAAGCTACAGAGTAAGCTGCAGGGTCAGCTACAGAGTAAGCTACAGGGTCAGCTGCAGAGTAAGCTACAGGGTCAGCTTCAGTGTAAGCTACAGGGTCAGCTGCAGAGTAAGCTACAGGGTCAGCTGCAGAGTAAGCTACAGAGAAAGCTACATGGTCATCTACAGAGAAAGCTACATGGTCATCTACAGAGCAAGCTACATGGTCAGCTACAGAGTAAGCTACCTGGTTAGCTACAGAGAAAGCTACATGGTCATCTACAGAGCAAGCTACATGGTCAGCTACAGAGTAAGCTACCTGGTTAGCTACAGAGAAAGCTACATGGTAAGCTACAGAGTAAGCTACATGGTCAGCTACAGAGTAAGCTACATGGTCAGCTACAGAGTAAGCTACATGGTCAGCTACAGAGTAAGCTACAGGGTCAGCTACAGAGTAAGCTACAGGGTCAGCTGCAGTGTAAGCTACAGGGTCAGCTGCAGTGTAAGCTACAGGGTCAGCTGCAGAGTAAGCTACAGGGTCAGCTCCAGAGTAAGCTACAGGGTAAGATACAGGGTCAGCTACAGAGTTAGCTACAGGGGCAGCTACAGAGTACGCTGCAGGGTCAGCTCCAGAGGAAGCTGCGGGGTCAGCTGCAGAGTAAGCATACAAGGGTCAGCTGCAGTGTAAGCTACAGGGTCAGCTGCAGAGTAAGCTACAGGGTCAGCTGCAGAGTAAGCTACAGGGTCAGCTACAGAGAAAGCTACAGAGTAAGCTGCAGGGTCAGCTACAGAGTAAGCTACAGGGTCAGCTGCAGAGTAAGCTACATGGTCAGCTACAGAGTAAGCTACAGGGTCAGCTCCAGAGTAAGCTACAGGGTCAGCTGCAGAGTAAGCTACAGAGAAAGCTACATGGTCATCTACAGAGCAAGCTACATGGTCAGCTACAGAGTAAGCTACCTGGTTAGCTACAGAGAAAGCTACATGGTCATCTACAGAGTAAGCTACATGGTCAGCTACAGAGAAAGCTACATGGTAAGCTACAGAGTAAGCTACATGGTCAGCTACAGAGTAAGCTACATGGTCAGCTACAGAGTAAGCTACATGGTCAGCTACAGAGTAAGCTACAGGGTCAGCTACAGAGTAAGCTACAGGGTCAGCTGCAGTGTAAGCTACAGGGTCAGCTGCAGTGTAAGCTACAGGGTCAGCTGCAGAGTAAGCTACAGGGTCAGCTGCAGAGTAAGCTACAGAGAAAGCTACATGGTCATCTACAGAGAAAGCTACATGGTCATCTACAGAGCAAGCTACATGGTCAGCTACAGAGTAAGCTACCTGGTTAGCTACAGAGAAAGCTACATGGTCATCTACAGAGTAAGCTACATGGTCATCTACAGAGTAAGCTACAGGGTCAGCTACAGAGAAAGCTACATGGTAAGCTACAGAGTAAGCTACATGGTCAGCTACAGAGTAAGCTACATGGTCAGCTACAGAGTAAGCTACAGGGTCAGCTACAGAGTAAGCTACATGGTCAGCTACAGAGTAAGCTACATGGTCAGCTACAGAGAAAGCTACATGGTAAGCTACAGAGTAAGCTACATGGTCAGCTACAGAGTAAGCTACATGGTCAGCTACAGAGTAAGCTACAGGGTCAGCTACAGAGTAAGCTACAGGGTCAGCTACAGAGTAAGCTACATGGTCAGCTACAGAGAAAGCTACATGGTCAGCTACAGAGAAAGCTACATGGTCAGCTGCATGGTCAGCTACATGGTCAGCTACAGAGTAACCTACATGGTCAGCTACAGAGTAAGCTACAGGGTCAGCTACAGGGTCAGCTGCAGGGTCAGCTGCAGGGTCAGCTGCTTGTTCAGCTGCATGGTCAGCTACATGGTCAGCTACAGGGGCAGCTACAGAGTAAGCTACATGGTCAGCTACATGGTCAGCTACAGGGGCAGCTACATGGTCAGCTACATGGTCAGCTACAGGGTCAGCTACAGGGTCAGCTAGAGAGGAAACATCAGGACTTGTGTTAATCAAACTGTTCTAGAAAAGTTAAGTTCTTGTAGAACTTCTCAATTTTTTAGAACTGGAACCGAACCGAACATTTTACTGTTCGTTCGAGTAAAGTTCTAGTTCTAGTACGAAACACCATTTTCAGTGGCTTTCTGCACTCCAATCAGTGCAGAGCACAGAGAACTGTCGAAAATGTCATCGCTGAGGTGTAGAGCTCTCATTGGCTGCTAAAATCACATGACCATGTTATATATATTTCACTGTAGTGCCTTGTGAACGCCATTTTCAGCTCACTCTCTGTACTGTACACACTGCTCTTAGTTACATAGCATTTTCCTCTCCATAGACAGCAATAGTTAGGGAGTTTGGTATTGCTGGCTGCATCTTTCCCACACTCATAAGCTGTTATTTGGTGACATTTGCTGTCACATAACACCTAACTCTCATATACATAAATATATATCATACAGAGGGCTTGGATTTGCTAAATCATACTCAGTGCCCAAAACTTCAGTTTTTGCAGTTTTGGGGGTTCAGTAATTGTATAACACACCATCTCCAAATCTCCTATGTGTCAAAGGGGCTTTTGGGCCCCCTCAGCAGCTGCTACCGCTGCACCCCCTATAGCTCCGCCCCTGCTTGCAAGCTGTCCTCATCTTTTCAGCCATAGAAAGGAATGAAGTATTTTAGCCTCTCAATTGTTTTCTGTGACTAATTTCCTTCACTAAGTTGTTCCCTGTCTCCAGTTACTGTTATGGATGCAATTCCAGCTTCTCCTCACCTGTATAGGTATAAAAATGACCCAGAACATCTTCTCCCATTGACTTTAATGGGGTTCGAAGTTCGAATAGAACTTTGAACCGAACTCACAAAAGTTCGAGGCTCTAATCAAACTAGAACTTTTTACTGTTCGCTCAACACTAATCGGGACCCCTAGGACACATTGGGGAAGTGATATCACATGTTGCTGATGTCTATGTCCTCACTCGATGATGGTGATTCTGGTGATCAGTTGTCACCTGTCTGTACTGGTGGCCTGGGCACTGGTCTCACCTGTCTGTACTGCTGGCCTGGGCACTGGTCTCACCTGTCTGTACTGCTGGCCTGGGCACTGGTCTCACCTGTCTGTACTGCTGGCCTGGGCACTGGTCTCACCTGTCTGTACTGGTGGCCTGGGCACTGGTCTCACCTGTCTGTACTGCTGGCCTGGGCACTGGTCTCACCTGTCTGTACTGGGGCCTGGGCACTGGTCTCACCTGTCTGTACTGGTGGCCTGGGCACTGGGCTCACCTGTCTGTACTGCTGGCTTGGGCACTGGTCTCACCTGTCTGTACTGCTGGCGTGGGCACTGGTCTCACCTGTCTGTACTGCTGGCGTGGGCACTGGTCTCACCTGTCTGTACTGCTGGCCTGGGCACTGGTCCCTCCTGTCTGTACTGCTGGCTTGGGCACTGGTCTCACCTGTCTGTACTGCTGGCCTGGGCACTGGTCTCACCTGTCTGTACTGGTGGCCTGGGCACTGGTCTCACCTGTCTGTACTGGTGGCCTGGGCACTGGTCTCACCTGTCTGTACTGGTGGCCTGGGCACTGGTCTCACCTGTCTGTACTGGTGGCCTGGGCACTGGTCTCACCTGTCTGTACTGGTGGCCTGGGCACTGGTCTCACCTGTCTGTACTGGTGGCCTGGGCACTGGTCTCACCTGTCTGTACTGGTGGCCTGGGCACTGGTCTCACCTGTCTGTACTGGTGGCCTGGGCACTGGTCTCACCTGTCTGTACTGGTGGCCTGGGCACTGGTCTCACCTGTCTGTACTGCTGGCCTGGGCACTGGTCTCACCTGTCTGTACTGCTGGCCTGGGCACTGGTCTCACCTGTCTGTACTGGTGGCCTGGGCACTGGTCTCACCTGTCTGTACTGCTGGCCTGGGCACTGGTCTCACCTGTCTGTACTGCTGGCCTGGGCACTGGTCTCACCTGTCTGTACTGGTGGCCTGGGCACTGGTCTCACCTGTCTGTACTGCTGGCCTGGGCACTGGTCTCACCTGTCTGTACTGGTGGCCTGGGCACTGGTCTCACCTGTCTGTACTGTTCATCTTCTCTCAGGAGCCATTATATCGATGTCCTCTGGACACTGTTTCCTTCTGCTGACCTTCTTTACATATCTCTTATCCCCTGCAATAAATCTTCTCTTCAGATCCCGTGGAGAAGCCGGACCTGAGAAGACAAGAAGATGAGAATGGGACCTGCCGCATTACTCTTCTGTGTGCAGGACAGAAGGAATGGAATACAACGTTCTTCAGAGACAGAGAGGAGATCACCAGGAACCTGTCCTCAATCGACAGTGATTACCTGGTGATTGATGGGACCGACCCCCAGCAGTGGGGCACCTATACCTGTACTGTGGCCAACCTCGTCAGTGAGAGAGTCTCCCAGGAGCTGGAGCTTAAACCTGAAGGTGAGGCTCTATCTATCTATCTATCTATCTATCTATCTATCTATCTATCTATCTATCTATCTATCTATCTATCTATCTATCATCTATCTATCTATCTCATATCTATCTATCTATCTATCTATCTATCTATCTATCTATCTCATATCTATCTATCTATCTCATATCTATCTATCTCATATCTATCTATCTATCTCATATCTATCTATCTATCTATCTATCTATCTATCTCATATCTATCCCATATCTATCTGTCTCATATCTATCTATCTATCTCATATCTATCTCATATCCATCTCCTATCTATCTATCTATCTATCTATCTATCTATCTATCTATCTCATATCTATCTCATATCTATCTATCTATCTATCTATCTATCTCATATCTATCTATCTATCTCATATCTATCTATCTATCTCATATCTATCTATCTATCTATCTCATATCTATCTATCTATCTATCTATCTATCCCATATCTATCTATCTCCTATCTATCTATCTCCTATCTATCTATCTATCTCATATCTATCTATCTATCTATCTATCTCCTATCTATCTATCTCATATCTATCTATCTATCTATCTATCTATCTCCTATCTATCTATCTATCTCATATCTATCTACTGTATCTATCTATCTATCTATCTCATATCTATCTATCTCATATCTATCTATCTATCTACTGTATCTATCTATCCCATATCTATCTATCCCATATCTATCTATCCCATATCTATCTATCCCATATCTATCTATCTATCTATCTCTCTCATATCTATCTATCTATCTATCTATCTATCTATCTATCTATCTCATATCTATCTATCTATCTATCTATCTATCTAT
Source organism: Phyllomedusa bahiana (assembly GCA_025379985.1). NCBI lineage: Eukaryota > Metazoa > Chordata > Amphibia > Anura > Hylidae > Phyllomedusa > Phyllomedusa bahiana. The sequence goes on from JAODAL010009362.1 coordinate 35,970, forward strand.
CTATCTATCTATCTATCTATCTATCTATCTATCTCATATCTATCTATCTATCTCTCTCATATCTATCTATCTATCTATCTATCTATCTATCTATCTATCTATCTATCTCATATCTATCTATCAATATCTATCTATCTAAAAACCTAATCTACCCTATCTATCTACAATAAATATTCTATCTAGATATGGGAAAAAAAAGGAAAAAGCGCACAATAGTAAGAAATTTTAAAAATTTATCATTAAAAAATGTAAATATCATAAGCGCTTACCTCTAGGAGTTTGCGAAACAATGAGGCCCCAACTCTCAAAATTTGCACATTTTATCTCCTTATGCTCTCCTTGTGGGGGGAAGCCAGGTGTCCGCAGACCCGTGGTAGAAATTCTCAGGGTAAAAATTAGCGATACAAAAAAAAAAATTGCGGGACTTCCCGGGCGCTCTCGGAGGATAAATCAATCTGATAAAAAATTTCTTCCTTCTCGGGGTATTTATTTTTTTTAAAAAAAAGGATTACTCCCTAAAAAACAAAAAACCCACAAAACTTAACGTGTTTCACATGGTAAACCCCCCGTTCCCTCAGAGGTATAAGTTTGAATTTTTCATTTTCCCCGGGTTTTATAAAAATTTTCATTTACATAAAAAATTTAAAATTTGGAAAAGGGTATTTAAACCAACCCCTTAACCTCTTTCTTAAGAATTTTATAACAAAGAATTCTACGGGATCTGGGGGCAACAATCAATTAGATGTTATGAGGTTACCCACTGAAAACTTCCGGGTTTTTCACATGGGGGGCTACGTTTGTACTAAACACAAAACTTTAAAACATTTCCCGGGGTTTCTCCAAAATCACGTTTCGTAATACGTTCTTCATTTGTGTCCACTCAACTAATTAGGGAATGGTTCAGTTGTTTCGTCTTTTTCCCCATGAACATATTTAGAGTTTTGATTTTAAATTTTGTGGTGGCGGGGTTTCCCTCTTTAAACCCCAGGTGGGGGTTTTTTTTTTTTAACTGACCCCTTTCCCCGGGAAGCAATGAAACCAAGGCTTTTTCCCCTGGGGCCCAATTTTAAAAGGCCTTTCCCCGGGAAGCAATGTACAAGGCTTTTCCCGTGCAATGTAAAAGGTCTTTCCCCCGTGGGCTTTTGTACAAGGCTTGTTCCTTTTGGGAAATTTGTAAAAGGCTGGGTTCCTTTTAAAAAAAAGTAAAAGGCCTTTCCTGTAAAATGTAAAACCTTTCCCCTGTGGGCAATGAAAAAGGGCTCCCTGTACAAGGGAAAAGGGCTCGTTCCGGTAGAAATGAAAAAGGGCTCTTTCCCGAGAAATGTAAAAGGGCCTTTTTTCCCGGGCAATGTAAAAGGCTCTTTCCTGTACAATGTAAAAGGCCTTTCCCCTGTAGCAATTAAAAGGCTCTTTCCCCCGGGGGGGGGGGGGGGGGGGGGGGAAGCAATGTACAAGGCTTGTTCCCGGGAATGTAAAAGGCCGTTCCCGAAAGAAATGTAAAAAAGGCTTGTTCCTGGGCAATGTAAAAGGTTTCGTTTCCCGTAGCAATGTAAAAAGGCTTGTTCCCTGGCAAGGGAAAAGCTCGTTCCCGGTAGAAATGTAAAAGGCTTTTTCCCGTGGCAAGTAAAAGGCCTTTTCCCGGGAGCAATGTAAAGGCTTGTTCCTGGGGGCAATGTAAAAGGCTTCGTTCCGGTACAATGAAAAAGGGCCTCGTTCCTGTAAAATTGTAAAAGGCTTTTTCCTGTAGCAATGAAAAAAGGCCAGTTCCGTAGCAATGTAAAAGGCTGGGTTCCGGTACAATGTAAAAGGCCTTTTCCGGGGTAGCAATGAAAAAGGTTTTTTTTTCCCCGGTACAATGTAAAAGGCTTTTTTCTTTTGGCAAGGGTAAAAGCTTTTTTTTGGGGGCAATGAAAAAGGGCCCTTGTTCTCGATCAAATTTAATCTCAGTATCAGGGGTGAAAATACAAAGGGGATATACAAGGTAACACTTTTTAAAATCCTATATATACATTAAAATTACACATGTTTTGCCAAAAAAAAAAAATTTTTAAAAAGACTTATAAATTGTCCCTTTTTTCTTTCTCAATTAAAAGGGTTGATACCCCTTGCAAAAATAAATAAAATTATACCCAAAATTTAAATGTTAATATTGATTACTACATGGACTAAAATCTAAAATAGAAAAAAAATTATTTTAATGCTCTCTACCAAAACCCCCGGGGCCCAATTTTTAATTTTCCCGGGCTTTACTCCAAACCTTTCACTTTAAGAAAAGGGGGGCGAGACAGGGGGTGGGCCCCCTCCCACCTTAACTTTTTAATTTGGGCAAACGAAACCTCTGGCCAGGTTTCCCGAAAAGGGCCTCCAACACTTTTTTAAGGAAAAAAGTAAAAGGGATGGACTCAAAATTTGGGGGTGTTTTCGCTTTAAGATGTTAATTTCCCCTTTTTAATCACCCTGAAAGGGAACCCTTTCCCAAAACTGTTTCCCTGAACGGGCGCATCTTTTCGGGAAAATGCGCTGGGGTTCAAGATAAAAAGAAACAAATCCGAAAATTTTAAAAAATTCCCACCCTACCAGACCCCTATCTTTTAAAACCCCCCTGAAAAACCAGTTAAGGGTTGCCACTACCCCATTAAAAAACCCAAAGGGAAAACCTAAGGGGAAAACCCCCATCCCCATCTACAATTTAAACTATCCTCCCCTGATTTGAAAATTGTTTGGGAACTTGAAAAAAAGGAGGGAATCTACCCCCTTTATTATTTTTCCCGGGGGCCCTTTATCCGAAAGATGAGCTCCCCCAAAATAAAAGTACCCACTTTAAAACCCTCCCCCCCCTTTTTGAAACACCCGGGTGTCAAAATCAACCCCGTCCACTTCACCAAAAATTTTTCTGGGGGTCAAAAAGTCTAGAGTCCCCCGTTGCCAATCTCCCAATTTTCCCCAAAAAAAAATGGGGTTTTGAATATCCCTGATGTCCGAAGGGATAACTTTGGGGTTGTATCCTCCGGGCATTGTATTGACTGATCCCAAACAGACATCGACATACTCCAACACGGAACTGGAGGCGCAGAAACCTCGCCATGGGGCCCCGACAGCTCCGTTACATACCCGATTTAGGTTCATACCTGGAATCAGGTCTTGGCCCCCTTATGCGAGATACGATTTGCGACATGGAAAATTTGTCGAAAAATCGCAAACCCCCCAGATATGTTTAGTAAACATATGCCCCCCAATAGGCATCCTGAGTTTCCCCCAAGGGGGTTTAAAAAATAGACCCTCATCCACTGGAAGACGATAGGAAATTTCAAAAGTGGCACATCTCTTCAAAACCCGATAGTAAATCCTACTTATTTCCCAAACGGGGGCCCCACCGAAATGATCAAATCCCACTCACACACATCTCCCCTTTTTGGACAACCATGGGCTTTCTGAAGGGCAAGGGGGAAATTCAGGCCCCCGCGAGAAATTTCCCAGAACCCTTTGACGACCTCAATTTTGGGAAATCATCCGATCCCCCCCTTTGTCCATAAAAAAAACGAAACATCGCACTTAAAAACCCCAAAAAATTTAATCTTCCCTTTTCTCAAAATTTTTCAAAGAGTTTTTCCCAAAATGGGCATAAAAAGTTCGGTTTCTGAAAATGGAATGGAAAATTATGGGAAGTCTGTCATAAAAAGAGAAAATGGAGAGAATCCCACTTTCTTTTTTTTAAAAATCAGCCCTTTATGGCTTTAAAAAATCCCCCTCACCCCAATGCCCCACATCAAAAAACCGCATGCCCCCAAAAGCCGGCTTTTTCCTAAAAAAGATCTAGGACAAGGGGTTTTGGAGCTGCCCACCCCGCAAACAAATTTTGGGCACAAAACCCTTTCTATCTTTAAAGCAAAATTGGGGTTTTTGGGCCCGTCCCCTCACACAGAAAAAAAAATCCTGAAACAGGAAAATTTTTCGGGCATAGAAGGGCCCCACAGCTTGCTGCAGTGGTGATGCTGGCTGCAAAGGAAAACTTTTTGAACCACTGGGTGGCAGACCAAGCCTCCAGGCCGCTGGAGAGGTCTGGGGACAAATCAAACACACCTACACATGGAACGGGTGGAAGTGGAAATGGCTAAGGAGACTCGTACGGAAAGGTTTTTTTAAAAATGGGCCCTTTTTACCCAATTTTTTTCTGACGGAAAAAAAACACATCTGGTTACCCCCCTTTCCCGGGAAACGAAATGGTACCCTTTGGAAAGGGAGATGGGCGATACGTTAGGGGGGCACAGGGTTTTAGGGGCCCAAGTAAAAAACAATCGGGGAAATTTTGGGGCCTTAAGCTATTAGAAGGGGAAAAGGGAAACCCGACCACACCTTTAACTCCAATCGCCTGGAAAAACCCCATCAAAAATTTATAACCAGGCCCCCCAGCTTTGGGTTTTTCTGGAAAAGTTCTCTTTAAAATTTTGCTAGTTTTTAAGTTTTAAATTTTAATTTTTCTTAGCAAACAATTTTTTTTTGTGCTCTGGTTTATACTGGACCCGCTATAGGAGATATAAAAGTTTCACAAGCATCACATCGGGTTTGATCTAGAATAAAAAAGGAAAAGTACACTTTTTTTCCTGGCATTTTTTTTACTGCACCAAGCCTTTAAATTTGAACCTTTCCCTTTTTAGAGCAGAAGAATAACCCAATCACAGCAAAACCCTCGTGATGTCATTGAAATTTCTGTATTTGCATACCCTCTTAATTTAAAATGTTTTCCCATTTTTATTTTTTTTCTGGGCCCCTTTTTTATTCCTTTTAAAACTTTTTAAAAAAAATTTAAAAAAAAAAAAAAAAAAAATTTTGGGGTAAAAATTAAATTTTGTTTTACAAACAAAAATTAAACACCGATTTAAATTTAAATATTTCCGTTCAATCCTTGTGGTTTAAAGTTTTTTAGAGTGTACACCAATACAATTCCCCCCTTTTTGGGGTTTCTGGAACCTATTGGGACAAACTCCTGGTATTCCCCCTCTATAGGGGTAAAACTGTAAAATCTCCGAAAAACTGGTTTTTGTGTCTCCCTTTTTTAAAAAGATTAGCCACATTTTGTTTTATATCCCCTTTTTTCACACTTGATCTGTGTCCATTAAGCCTAACTCTCAGTGGGCATATAGTGCGCCCCACGTATTGTATGTTGCAGGTTCACTGGATTACGTATATTACATAATTCGATTTACAGGATAAACTATGTTTGTTCGGAAATTTTTCTTTTGTTATACATGATTCCACAAATTTGGTTGTAGTAATGCTGAGACAGCAGAGACATCCAGGGGATTTGCATTGGAAACTGCCTAAATTTTGGGCGTTTTCACTTGTGTTAGGTATGTCCTTTTTTGATGTTCTACTGGGTGCTAAAATACCCTTTAAATTGAGTGCCCTTCTGTATATGGTCTCTTGGGAATAATTTTATTTAAAATGGGGTCTTGCTGGATAAGATACCAATGTTTACTCAGCACTTCCTTTATCTTGTTATAGGAGGTATTGTATTGTGTGATTAAAGAGCAATCAGTATAATCTGGATTTTCTGGTTTAGTAGAGGGCAAACATTGTTCTTGTGATAGGGACCCAGATTTTTCATATGCATCATTTAATAGTTGTTTGGGATAATTCTTGTTTCTATCTATCTATCTATCTATCTATCTATCTATCTATCTATCTATCTATCTATCTCCTATCTCATATCTATCTATCTCATATCTATCTATTCTATCTATCTATCTATCTATCTATCTATCTATCTATCTATCTATCTACTATCTCATATCTATCTATCTCATATCTATCTATCTATCTATCTATCTATTCTATCTATCTCTCTCATATCTATCTCTCTCATATCTATCTCTCTCATATCTATCTATCCCATATCTATCTATCTATCTATCTATCTATCTATCTCATATCTATCTATCTCTCTCATATCTATCTCTCTCATATCTATCTATCTATCTCTCTCATATCTATCTATCTATCTCTCTCATATCTATCTATCTCATATCTATCTATCTATCTCTCTCTCATATCTATCTCATATCTATCTATCTATCTCTCTCATATCTATCTATCTCTCTCATATCTATCTATCTATCTATCTATCTCTCTCATATCTAGCTATCTATCTATCAATCTATCTCTCTCTCATATCTATCTATCTATCTATCTCTCATATATATCTATCTATCTCTCTCTCATATATATCTATCTACTCTCTCTCATATCTATCTATCTATCTATCTATCTATCTATCTATCTATCTATCTATCTATCTATCTCTCATATCTATCTATCTATCTATCTATCTATCTATCTATCTCATATCTATATATCTCATATCTATCTATCTTCTATCTATCTATCTATCTCTCATATCTATCTATCTCATATCTATCTATTCCAAGAAAATATTAAAATCATGTAAGATGCCTGTAATCATAATCAAAGTTCCGAATTATCAACAGAGTAGAGCACGGAAACAAACAGCCAACGCGTTTCAGGCTAGGATGGTCCTAAGTCATGTCTATTTTTTTGCTTCTGTTTACTATATGTACCCTGTGTAATGGACACGCCCCAAGCATCACATAGAAGCAAGAAACCCCATATGCTAGAATCACATTTAAAAATTCCTTCAGAAAAAAAAAACAACATAAAAAGGTGAGCGGATAAAGTACAAGTCAGATCTATAGTTTGTCCTCTGAGCAGGAGGTGTTTAACCTCAGGGTCCAAAGAGCTTCTCTATTTAACCCCTTAAAATGAACGCCTGAAAAGTAGTTAGAATATTTTTTTAGTTTTTGCCTCCTTGCGTTTCAACAGTTGTCACTTTATTTTTTCAATGACGCAGTTGTATGAGGCCTAATTTTATTCAAGACGAGTGGTCCTTTATGGGGGAATAGTTTAAGTTCACTTATAAATAATTGCAGAATTTTTAACAATTTTTTTTTTACTTTTTTTTAATTTTTACATTTTTTTACACCATTTACATGTCATACTTAATAACTTGTGAGATTAATTCTACAGGTTATTATGCTTGTGTGGATACCTACTATGTGTAGGTTATTTTGTGTGTGTAATTTATGCAGAATTATTTTTTTGTAAATATTTATTTTTATTTTATTCTTTTTTTTTTTACACTTTTTATGTTTTTTACTTTTTTTTTAAATCCCATGAAGGGAGAACTGTGTTACTTTTTATTTTTATTTTTTACACTTCGTAATGTATTAGCATATTCATATATGCTAATACATTATAATCTGTGTCAGTCTGACACAGGCAGTGATCGGGACAGCACACAGTCTGCCCTGGTCACTGGCTTATTACACAGACAGCCCTGGGGCTACTCTAGGTCCCCAGGGCTGACTGTGCAGCCGTTCCCCGGGCCCTGTCGGTCACCGGGCGGTCACCCGACAGAGCAGGGAAACCCTTTGATTGCGCTGCGGTAACGCACCGCCTCAATCAAAGGGTTAAAGCACCGGGATGTGGAGGTTTCCCCCGCTCCCCGGTACTTGCAGGAGATGCTCTGTGATCAGGGCTGTGTAGTATAGCCCGATCTCAGCGCTGCCTCTGCGCTGGGCGCAGCAAACTCCGATGTCTGCAACAACGTCAAAAGACATCGCTGCAGACAGACGACCTGAAATGCGTCAAAAGACGATGGGCAGTCGTTAAGGAGTTAAGGAGCATTCTTCCCCAGTCTCCACAAAGAACAGGTTTATGAACTCGCTCTGTGCGACGCTCTAGTTTTCGATTTCCTGGTAGTGCACCCAACACCAGACATCAAACACATGGTGCAATCTATATAAACGCCATAGCTAGAGTCACGGTTTATGAAGTGTTTGACATTACGCTCCTGCAGTGTTAGTGAATCCCTGAAATTCTCTGTCTTCTTCTTAAACGTACAAGATGAACATCTGCTTTTGTCCCATTTATAAAACCCCTCAGTGTTTAACTTTGGTTATAATTAGTGTTGAGCGATTTAATCGAGAAAAGTTAAAATCGAGTAGATTTTGACGGTTTTCTCAATCTCGATCCAATCCGATTTTTTACGCTAAAATCGGGTAAAAAAATCGAGATCGGGACTCGAGATCAACGCGCCGCGCCATTTTCACTTTGACTTTGAGCTGCTTCCTGTACTTTTGCCAGCCACCAATCAGTGCAGAGCACAGAGGAGGGTCACAAACATCACCACCGAGGGTGCAGGGATCTCATTGGCTGCTAAAATCACATGACCCTGTTTTATGTATGTGACTGTATTTCCTGGTCAATGCCATTATGATTAGAGACTGTGAACTGAACACATTGCTCTCTCTGTTGTGCTTGTTTCAAAGCAGGAAGACACATCATTACCAAGCGATTTGACAAAGGAAAAGCTGCTAGATAGATTAGTTAGGGTTGGGGTACAGCAAGATGAGGGAATCCAAGACAGTAGTAGTTAGGGATTTTGTTATTGCTGCATACTGCATCTTTCCCATCTTTATTTTGATTGCCCAAAAGTTTATTGATCCTGTTTTGGGCACAAGACACTGTTAGGAAATCCGCTCTCAAAAGAAATCACTTTGATATACAGGTTTCTTGCTGAAAATTTGATTCTGTGCCCGAGACTCTTACCAAATCTTGACCTTTTTAATATTTCGCTTTTTGAACATGGAGAGAAATAGAGGTGGTAAGCGATCAAGGAGGGGTGTAGGGCGTGGAGCTAGAGGTACGAGACAAGGCATTCCTTCCAGTGCTCCGAACAACACACAAGTGAGCACATCGTCAGTTGCAGGACCGTCGGTCCTGTCATCGCTTGGTCGGTTCCCTGTATGTCTCATTTCTGAAGAGCGTCGCCAATCTGTTCTTCAGTGGTTATCAGACCCTACATCCAACGCTTTTAACTCCTCTTCCTCTCAGTCACGGCCACAAATATCGTTATCATCATCATCATCATCATCATCAGTCCAACCTGGAGCAAACACAGCCCAAATGTCACGCAATAAACAGACCGCACTAGATAATCCATATTCTGAAGATCTCTTTGATGACACAATGCGGTGGGGGTCAGAAGGCATTTCAAAAGATCAAGAGGCCAAAGAGGATGATTTTGTCTGCTCTGACGCCCAATGGCTGATGCCCTCAGTGGAGGACAAGGAAGCTGATCCCTCTCTTTCCACAGGACTCGCCATCTTTAAGGTGCAAAAATGACGAACACAAGGCAAAAGGCGTGGAACCCGGTATATGTTCTCCAGATCCTTCCGTAAACATGGAGTTGTGCCTTTGTCAACATATATGCACATCTACAAGAAGGGCGACATTGTGTACATAAAGGGTATGGGCACCATACAAAAAGGCATGCCATATAAATGTTATCTACAATGTGACACAGCATGCTGTGGGTATAATTGTGAACAAGCAGATCAATGGTAAAACCCTTGCCAAAAGAATGAACGTCCGTGTGGAGAACATTCACCACTCCAAGAGCAGAGATAGTTTCCTCCAGCGCGTTGAGGAAAACGAGAGGAAGAAAAAGGAAGCCAAGGAGATGGGCACGTGGGTGGAACTGGAGTATCAGCCAAGAGAAGCTCATTTTGTCTGCACTCATGGAAAGGAACCTGAGCTCCTTGAGCCCATTCCCGACGAGTTTATGGCATAATGTGACAATATATTTTGCAAAATATTCCATTGTTGCTTAAGCATAAGGATGTAATGGTGCTACGTAAGGCTTTTTTGAATTTTATATGGAGGGGAAAGCGCTAACGTTTAGGCAGAAATTTCACAAGTGCTACCTAGGTCTTGACTGCCTGCTGAGGAAGGCTCGAGGTCTGAGTTCACACTTCCGGTGTTCGCACCCTGCTTCGGCCCGACTGTCAGCATTGCAGCGGCATCTGGAGCTCCCCATCATCCATCTGATATGCGATGTGTCAACACGCTGGAATTCCACCCTTCACATGCTCCAGCGATTGTGGCAGCAGCGTAATGCCATTATGCAGGATGAAGTGTCGCATGGCCTGACAAGTAGCGGTGCGGACCTCGGGGTGTTGAGCCATGGAGAGTGGAGGCAGGTGAAGTAGCTCTGCACCATCCTTGCCAGTTTTAAAGTGGCCACCAAAATGGTCAGTCAGGTTCATGACCATTGTGGTTATATTTTTACTGGAACAAGTGCTAGGCACTCTGCATCAGCAGGTCCCAGCAGTGATGGAGGAGGAGGAGGAGGAGGCGAACACAGATGCGGACACAGAGCCTTACTCGCCCGACTGTTTTACAATTCTATAGGTGGTGGTTCTAGATCCATGGTGGGTGTAGGATGGCATTTTAGCTCACAGAGTACAGCGCATGAGGCTAGACAGGGCTCTGGTGACAGTCAGGATGAGGAAGCGGAGGAGGCAGGGGTGGACGCCACCGGTAGCGATTACCCTTCAGTGGTAAAAGGTTGGCATAGATAACAGGAGGAGGTGGAGGAAGAGGAGTAAGATATAGTTAGTGCCCCTCGAACCTGAGGCTTGGGAGATCCTGGCAGCATCTCACACATCAGTGCTTGGATGATACATTACCTGCAGCATGATCCACCCATCAAGGCAATCAAAATGAACAGCAGTTACTCGTTGGCTACCCTCCTTGATCCACGTTACAAATCAAAAGTCAGCAAATTCCTTCCAGCCACACAAATTGACAGTAGAATGCAGGAATTTGAGACAGTGCTCATTGACCAACTTGAGACATCTGACAGCAGTAGAATGGCATGTAGCCCGTAGCGGGGCCATGTGGAGAACCCTATATAGAAAAATTTTGTTTAACTGTTTTTTTTATTAAAGATTTCACATATCAAAATACAAACTTTGGGCCAATTTTGTCAATTAAAAACTAATTTTATAGATGTTAGCTGTAATTCAAACGGGTTTATATATTATCCGGGTAACTTCGGGGCAAACCCTAGACATTGAGCCAGTTATCAATCTATTTATCCTTTTTAAATTTAAAAGGTGTTGAAAATATCCACAATTTGCCTTTTCTATTTTTATTGTAGGGCATTTGTTTTTTTTCGTAATAACTTTGAATATAAAAAACACCGTAAATCCTTATCTTCGGGGTGGCTCTTCTGGGCATTGAGTGTTCTTTTCCTAAACTTCCCAAAACAAAAATTACATCACAATCCAGATTTAAACGGACAGACACAAGGGGGAGTGGGGGGGGGGGGGTAGAAAAGTTATCTCTTTTGAATCTTCCTGATTCCTGTCAATTTGTATTTTTTAGTACATTCCTAAATACCCTTTTGCGAATCTGTCTCAGGTATAGTATCCCAAGGCTGCCATACTGCCTCAAAGCTCTCCACGGCGTTGTTTAATAAAGCCGTGAGATTTCCATGGATCTAAAATTTTGACCCTTTTATGAAATTTTCTTTTAAGATGGGGGGTTCACTCCCTTTCCCAAATTACTAGTATCAGCATCTTGCTGGTTAGTAAATGAATTACATTCAAAACGTTTTTCCCCATGGTTGTTGAAATTTTTAAAATAAACAGAAAAGGGGGTCATTTGCGATATTTACTTCTTACCCAATATCAGTTTCACTTGCCCCCAAAATGGTCGTCCCCCGGGGCAGTCCAAAATATGGGGGTATACATTCCCTTTTCGACCCACATCTCCAAAAAAAGTGTTTTGACACCCCGGTTTTAGTTATCAGGAACTCAGGCGCGTGCTCCCACAAAGTCATACGCTTACATATGTTCTCTTTATATACATTACATATTGAGGTCTTATTTGCATACCTCCAGATAAGCTGCCATGTATCGAAAGGGATTGGTCTGCCTATATAGTTCTCCCAGACTAGCATATACTTATGTTTCATCTCGTTTTGAGAGTCTAGCCGATTGAGGATGTTATATATATATCTGAGATCAAACCCTTCGTTGTGACATTCATCTACATATCCGTTCGAACTCAGTGGGAACAGAAACCTTGTCCGACCGTAGGGTAGTCTGCATGAAGTGTTTGATCTGTAGATAGTGATAATGGCATTCAGCCGGTAATTTATATTTTTCCTTCAAGGTTGCAAATGGAAGTAGTTTTAATGTTTTATAATCTATTAGGTCTGCCAGACGAAATAGCTTATTTTGAAACCATGGTTTCATCTGAGTGTTGCCTATGGCATCTGGTAGCAGGGGTTAAAGAGAAAGGACACCAGGGCTGAGGAGTCTGAGCATAAATTATATTTTTGTTTACATCGCCGCCAAATGTCCTTGGTAAGCGCCATTGGACCCAAAAGGTTCATTGAGATTGGAGCAGGTGTTCGGGACCAAAGTAATGAGTTTGGATGTATTGGCTTCAACCATAGTTTCTCTATTTCCGCCCAGCGGGAGAAGGCAAAGAGCGTTGTCCACCCCGGGTTTTCTTTAACTGGGACCCAGTATATTTAGTGCGTCTGGCACGCTCCCTCAACCCCCTTTTTCCCCTGCTAACATCACTGTTTTAACTACTCTATGCCTTTTGAAAACCAAAAACCCTCAGAAACATCGCCTGTAGGGCTTTAAGATCTTTCCCCGGGACCGCAATCGGAAGGGTCTCGAATAGGTATAAGAGTTTTGGGAGTAATGTCATTTTGACTGCTGCAATTCTTCCCGACCAAGATAAAGGGAGTTTTTTTCCCTTTTTGGGGAGAAAACCCCTAATCTAAAATAAAATTTTGGGGAAAAATTTTTTGGTTGTATAAGGAAGAGTATGACTTCGTTATTTGCACTCCTAGGTATCTCAAAAGGGGTTTTCCTTTCCAATTAAGCTTTTAAATTTGATTGAAAAAGTCGATAAACCCCTTTATCTCCCCCAAAACGGGCAATTTTCCGTTTTTTTTTGTTAATTTTACCTGAGGGGTTTTTGAATTTTCCAAGAGAGCGTGCAATTAGGAGTGTATTTTGGGGGTTGGGGAAGTAAGTAAAATGCGTCTGCAAAAAGGGATAATTTTTAAAAATTTCCCCGGGTCTCCATATTACCCCTTTTATTGAAGGGCCCTGCCTAGGGCTCCCGCTAGGGGTTCACCACATGATAAATATTAAGGCGGAGGGGGCAGCCTTTGTCTGTCCTTTTGGCTATTTTATAGCGCTGATTTCATTGGTAGCCTGATTGCTGCTGTAGGTTTGGAATATAATTGACGAATAGCTTGTAAAAAGGGGCCAGAGATGCCAAAATGCTCTAAAACTGTGAACATATACGACCAGTTTAAATGGTCAAACGTTTTTTTCTGGTCTACCCAAAAAAAACCCATTGGTTTTGCTTGTTGATAATATCAATAATGTCAATTACTCTGCGTGTGTTGTCTCCCCCCTGCCTATTTAGCACAAAGCCCACTTGATCACTGTGAATAAGATGCGGCAACCATCCTGTCAGTCTGTTTGCCAACAACTTTGTGAAGATCTTTAGATCAGCGTTTAATAACGCTATTGGCCTATAGTTTGAGACTTCTAACGGGTCTTTCTCTGGTTTTGGGATGAGGGTGATATTAGAGTGTAAGAATGTAGAGGGGATCGTCGTTCCTTGCAGTATCGCATTGTACAATTGTACTAGGCGTGGCACTAATTCCGCTTTATAGGCCTGGTAATAAAGGTATGTTAGTCCATCGGGGCCTGGTGATTTGCCAGTGGGTAGTTGTTTAAGTATTTCGTCTACTTCTTCCTCTGTTACACTTGTATTCAGAGAATCTATGGCTTCTCTGTTTAATCTTGGCAAGTTACATGAGGAAAGAAATTGGTTTAGCCGTTGTTTTCTTGCTTCTCTGTCAACTGGGAGGGTATTAGGGAGATTGTAAAGATCGGTGAAATATTTATGAAATAGTCGCGTTATGTGTGTGGGGTTGTGCAGAACAACACCATCTTTGTCTCGTAACGCATGTGGAGTTCTCCTGAAGGTATCATCCCTTAGTTGCTTTGCTAGAAGTGAATGGGCCTTTTTTACCTTCTGTAATACCTTTTGTTCGTTTTAAAACATTTTCCCGGGTTTGACAATAGAGGGCTCTTAATTGGGATCTAGAGTCTACAATTTTTATTAAAAGGGCTTTAGTTGGTGAGCGCGCTAAAGCACGCTCCCATGTTTCTAGTTGTGATTGAATAATTTCTTTTTGTAGTCTTCTATTTTTTTTAAATTTGGCTCCTAGGGATATACATTTTCCTCTTATTACCGCCTTGTGGGCTTCCCAGAGCGTCAATAGGGAAGATACGGAACCTTCGTTTGTGTCAAAGTATTGTTTAATATGTTGACCTATTTCTTTGTTAGTTCCTGGGTGTTTAATTATACTCTCATTGAGCCTCCAGTGACATCTACGCGTCATATGCCCATTAATATCTATTGTCATAGCTAGTGGATCATGGTCAGACCATCTAATTGGACCTATTTCCACGTCTTTGGTTTTCCGTAATGTCGGGACGTTTCCAAAGAGGTAGTCAATCCTGGAGTGTGTACCATGAGGGGGGGAGAAGAAAGTGTAAGCACGCTCTCTTGGATGTTGTACTCTCCTAATCGAATAAAGAAACGTCCCGATAATCTTTCGAAAATTCCCTAGAAACCCGTCCTGATGGGTAGTTTTATTTTCCCTGGGTTTTTAAACTCTCCACTCCCCAGAAAACGCTTTAAGTCTCCCCCCAGTATATTAGGCTGGTGGAAATCAAAAGCTTTTTAAGCATGCTTTTAAAAAATTTGGCCTGAGCTACATTAGGAGCATATATGTTGCCTAGAGTGATGGGGGTTTTCCCCTGACTTCCATAATATCACGTTCTACCCTGTGGGTCGGCTAAGACTTTTTAAACCCGAGGGGGGAGGGAAATTTGATATCAAGACCGCAACCCCCGCCCTCTTCCTACCCTGTGAAGATGTATATACCCCGGGATAGAGACTCTTAAGAAAATTAAAGTTACCTGAATTATCAAAATGTTTCCGTAAAAGCAATGTCAGGGGCGTACCGACCGAGTTTCTATAAGGCCCGTTTCTTATTAGAGTTCAACCCTTTGACATTCAAGGACCAGATCTTAGCCATTGAGATGGGAAATCATAGCACCAGGTTCATATTTCTCATATTTCGACATATTTCTAGATGTTTGGTAGAGATGACTCACTAAGAAACACAAGGTAGGGGGTAGACAGGACAAGATAGAACTAAACCATTTCCAGACATAACAATTAGACCTTACTAAAAACCTTGTAAAGTTATACCCAGAGTATAGATCTGGGGGTAGGGTAGGCATAAGCATCAATTTAGACCACATTAAATTGCTGCCATTTTTGGGTTTTAAGGAGACAAGCTTTGAAGCAAAAAAAACCCTTTTCCCCTTATGGGGGAATAAACTCGAACCCCATCCCCTATAACCTATAATCGTCTTACTTTTCCCTTCCTATATGATTCTCCATTTAAGATTATTGCGGAAAAGACTAGTGTAGAGGGGATGGTAAGATAAGCATTCAGAAAAACATAATAACAAACAACAAAACAAAAAAAAAAGAGAACATGCTTATATCAAACATTGGAGATGATGGTGGGGGCTAGTTTAGAATTATCATTTAACCTTTCCTCTGACTACAGTGAGGAGAAGACTGTAGAAGAAATGAACCCTTCGAGGGGTCTCGTATTATCAAGATTGTTCAACTTAGGTTGTTATTGTCCAAATAATTCAAGTTGGTGAACGTGGGCTGCTTGCTTGAGTGACTCTTGTCAGGGACGTGGCATTTTTGCGTTTCTTTGTTGCAGGAGAGTTCCAAGTCGGCGGAGGGGGATCCGGGAGGAACTCCTTTTCCCAGTGGGAATACTGGAAAGGGGGGTCAAAGGGGGGAACAAGGCCGGGGAAAATCCCTTTGGCTTTCAAAGAGTAAAATATCTACCATCTTTTGAAGCATGCAGCACAAATGGAAATCCCCACTTATATTTAATCTCATGTTTTTTGAGGTCGGACAGGAGGGGTTTAAGGCACCTTCTTTTATGTAAGGTAATCCAGGAAAGGTCGGGATAAATCTGCAGTTGTATTCCCTGAAACTCAATTGCCCGGTGTTTTTGGGCCCTTTTCCATAAACGTTCTTGAGGGTAAAGTGTTATACAGCAAATAAAAACTTTGGGGTTATAGCTCCCCTTTAGGTTTCAGTGCTCTGTGAGCTCTGTCCATTTTTATTAGGTGAGAGGAAGATTCTCCTAACAAGGTATTGAAAATTGCTGTTAATTGGGAGTTTAAATCTTCTGCTCCTTTCGCTTCAGGTAAACCCCTCACCCTAATGTTGTGTCTTCGTCCTCTGTTATCCAAATCTTCTAAGTGATCTGTAGTATCGTATAGCAGTTGTGTTTGAGATGTTAAATGGGAGTGCATTTGGGACATATATTTCTTGGTGTCTTCATGTGTCTCTTCTAGTTCTTCCACTCTGGCACATATTGCCTTAAGATCTTGTCGCACTACTGAGATTTCTGCTCTACATGTGTCTTTTGATTTTCCCTTTACATTTTTTTTAAAAATCTGTTTTGTTTGGGAGCCGGACAGGTATTCTTTTAGGGATAATAAGTAGGAACGCTGTGTCTCTGGTTTGTTTCTGCTACTATGATTTTGATATACCCATGAATCTCTTTGGGGAATGGTGGGAACGTAACAGCGGAAAAATTAGATCTCCTGTTCTTTGGGGGGTCTGCCCAAAGTGAGCCCTAAGGGGTTCCCCTGTACCCTGTTTTTTTAGCCGGTTCTTCGGGTTTTCATGGGACGGGGGACTGCAGGGGGGAGCCTGGTTGCTCCGGATCCAGATTTGTGTAATAGACGTCCCCTGTTAGGGGAGTAAGCCTCTTTTTCTCCTTCTTGGAGACCGGACGCGTTTTCTGGCTGATTCTATATGCGTCTTGTGGGAGTAATAGAGGACTCTCTTGAGGCCCGTGCAAAGATTGGGGAAATAGGGATCCAATCCCTTGGTGCTCGGGAGTGCCCGGGTGCTCTAATAATTGTATTAAGGCCCAGGTACCTCGGTGGTGGGTTTTTGCAGGGGTTTAAGGCAGTGATACCCCAGTGAGGTTTTTGCCCTGCGTGTTTTCATTGAGTCAGGAAGCGCCAACTGCAAGGCTCCCTCCCTTGAGGCGGGCCTGCAGAGACTGTCCCAAGATGCGTCCTTTCCCCTCTGTCCCCGTTTGCAGGCTGTGTGTGGATAGCGGGTTTTCGCGGTGAAGGGGGCGCAAGTAGTATTGAAGGTGCATTTGGTGGACGCTGGGGCTCGGGAAGAAGTATGTTGCCTCCGGGTTTTATAACTCCCCCCGCCAGGATGGGGTACTCACGTGCCTCGTCTTTCCGGTACCTCAGGGCACCCGTTGCCGCTCGCGAGGGGTACCCTCAAGGGGGGGAGCACTGGAATTTGGTGCGCTGTGTGATCCCTTCCCTTCGGATCCACAGGTGTGTGCGGGCGTGTTCCTGTCTCGTCTTGCTCGGTTCCCGCTCTGGGGGCCGCTAGTGATCTCTCCTCAAGCTCCGTCTCCCCGGTGCCGCCACAATCTCTTACACCTCTCCGGCCGGCCTTTTTGACTTTCCTGTCGGTCCTGGTTTTTCTCCGGTTATGCAGAGTGACCCCAAAAATTTTTTGCTTGGTTTTTGTCAGAATTTGTGATCTAGCCCCTTAGATCACTTTTGGTTTGAGACTTCCCTTTACGCTGCCCTCTTGGTCCGACCGGCCACGCCCCCACAGTAGCATTTGAAATCCATTTGGGCCACCTGACCAATGCCTGCAAGGCATTCAGTTCAACACACGATACTGCCTTAAGCCATGGTCCAGATACTTTTTGGGTCAACCTGATGTTTTTGGACTTGATCTGGACCCATTCAACTTTTGGGTGTCCAAACCAGATGAATGGCTTGAGCTTGCTCAACATGCCATATTTAATGCACATGTATTAAACAAGAATAACTGAAATATCTCATGGTCTTAAGTATTCAGATCCTTTCCTTCATAGTCCTACGACATGTGGTCATCCCAAACTTCTTCCATTTTAGGATTATGGTAGCCACTGTGCTCTTAGGAACCTTGAGTGCTGCAGAAATTTTTCTGTAACCTTGGCCAGATCTGCGCCTTGCCACAATTCTATCTCTGAGCTTCTTGGGCAGTTCCTTAGACCTAATGATTCTCATGTGCTGTGACATGCACTGTGAGCTGTGAGGTCTTATATAGACAGGTGTGTACCTTTCCTGATCAGTTTAATTAAACACAGCTGGACTCCAATGAAGGAGAAGAACCATCTCAAGGAGGCTCAGAAGGAAATGGACAGCATGGGAGTTAAATATGAGTGTCACAGCAAAGGGTCTGAATACTTATGACCATGTGATAGTTCAGTTTTTCTTGTTTAATAAATTTGCAAAAGTATCTGCATTTCTATTTATTTCTTTTCAAGATGTTGGGGGGGGGGGCAGAGAGTGTACATTAATCAGCAAAAAATGAACTTTTTGAATTTTACCAAATGGCTGCAATGAAAGAGTGAAAAATTTAAAGGGGCCTGAATACTTTCCATACCCACTGTATCTACTTAATTGATCTCATTAATGTTCCTCATATCTATTTTTTATCATATCTATTGCCATCTATCCATGTACATACATATCATATCTATTTTCTATCTATGTATCTACTGCATATCTATCTACCTCATAACTTTCTATGTTATATCTATCTATCTATCTATCTATCTATCTTTCCAGATGTCCTCCTGAGTATTGCTCTTCCTGTTCTATACTGCACTGGACATGGGTTATATAGATGACCTTGCTTGTCTTGTCTCCACAGAGGTGTCCGGAGAGTTTCCGTTCTTCTGTGTCAGCTGTATTGGGGGGCTCATCTACATTTATTACCTTATCTGTCTACTATATTCTCGCAGTAAGTGCTGGTCTAACGGGGTCCCCTGTCTTAAAGGGGTTTTATCATTTCATTAAATGGTCTTCAGAATAAGGGGACAGTGAAAACAAGCAACTTTGCAATTGATTGTCATTAGCAAAGCTGTCTTGTATTCACAGTTTTCCTTATCTTGTGTCTTTGTTTACACTGATATCCAGTCCTGGTCGGATCCCTCCTCCTTGCATTTCACTAGCTGAGAGCTCATTTACATTCTGTACAGCCCCCGGTCGTATTCACGGAGCTGTGTCTCTCACTCAGAGTAAGGGGCCGGCACATTTTCACTTTATACAGGCAGAAGAAACAGAATTACACTGAAGGGCTTACACAATCAGGAAATAGCACAATTTGTGTCGATCCCTGCCCGACTCAGAGTTAGGGGCCGTAGCATTTTCTCTCTCCACACCCAGCAGAAACAGACTGCAACAGATTCTACAATGAGAAAACATAAGAATTTTGTCCCGGTGCCGAACTCTCCTGCATAGAAGCGAGATCTGTGCCGTTCATAGAAAGCTGTAACACATCTCCAGCTGTGAGGGGGAGAGATCAGTACTGGTCTAGATTGAATGAAAGCCTGTGGTTGTATACGCTCTTACAAAATAAGACTGATAGGGAGAGACACAGTGACATGTGGATTCAGAGGGGGAGGGGGGGGAGTCTCGGGAGCCAGTATGCACAGTGAAGGGGGGGGGGTTGATGCCAGCTGAGAGGAGAAGAAACCCCCCTGCATTTCCAGAGTGGAGAAGCTGAGAGCAGTGTGAATCAGCCGAACTAAGGAAGCGATACATCCCCTTTAAGTACTTATCTTTTGACTGGGGGAGGTGGCCCCCTTCATCATCCAGGTATCGGGCCCCTGTTTAAGAGCTGCATGTGGATGGATTTGCATTCTGTCCCCCATTAGACTGCAGGAGGCAATAGTTGGGGTACACTGCAGGATTAGGACGGTGCGACTGTTTGGGCGCTGACTCTGTATGAGGAGCTATACTGAGGCCGGACACTGTATGAAGGGGTGCACTGGCAATGACACCAGATAGGGAGGGTGACACTGAAGCCGGCTGCTGTTACCGCTGTGGGTGAGTGACTGTAGGTTGCTGCAGTGATTCTCCCTTGCGGTGGCAGCAGGCAATCAGCAGGAAGCTGAGGATTGTGCGGTCTCTATAAGAATGTAGGTGAAGGTCTGCAGCGTTGACCTCACGTCTGATCACAGCCACATAAGAGCTATATCCTGTGATGGCTCCAATATACGACTGAGAGCCGTTGTGTGTATACAGCCCCGCGCTCACTGATGAACCGTTCTCGTATTTTCCAGAGCATAACCTTACTCCTCACGTAGAGAACGTCCTCTTTTACTCCAAGTCTATCGGTGGGGTCTGTGCGGAGCTCATCGTCTTCTCCATCATCATCCATCGTGAGTATTTTCCATGCAATGTCTGCAAACGAACTCCTAAAGTGGTCAGTCCCGTTACATCATGGACACAACCCTCCCT
Source organism: Phyllomedusa bahiana (assembly GCA_025379985.1). NCBI lineage: Eukaryota > Metazoa > Chordata > Amphibia > Anura > Hylidae > Phyllomedusa > Phyllomedusa bahiana. Next base: position 56,321 of record JAODAL010009362.1, read on the forward strand.
GTCCCAGCAGAGCTGCCCTAAAATCTCCTAGAACATGGTGCTATAGTCACTGAGCCATTTGTGGACTTCACATCCAACCCTAGTGACCTCACTGGATAGATCCCATGGTTTGTGACAGGGCTGGGACAAGCCATTTTGGTGCCCTAGGCACATGAGGCAGAGGCGATCGCCCATCTCTGCCTACCCATCGTCCCGGCCCTGGTTGTTGTCTCTGTGGTATAGCACTGGTATTTGGTCCCTGTTTGGAGAAGTCGCACATGAAACCCCACAGGATAGGACTCTGTAGGTTGCAGAAGTCTCTCGCCCTTGAACTGTTCCTCAAACGTTACAGCCACAAACTTAATGTACTTTTACTGATATTTTATGTGATAGAGCGACACAAAGTAGTAGGTATTTGTGAAGTGTAAAGAAAATGATGCACGCTTTTCCACATTTCTGCAAATTAAAATGCTGAACAGTGCAGCGCGCATATGTATTCAGCCCTCTGTACTCTGATCCCCTTAAATAAAATCCAGTGTGACCAGTCGCCTTTAGAAGCCATCACCTTAGTAAATAGAGCACATCTGTAGGTCATGTATCCTTAGTATAAGTATAGCTGTTTTGTGAAGGCCTCAGAGGTTCGTTAAAGAACATTAGTGAACAAACCACATCATGGAATACACCAGACAGCTCAGGGGTAAAGTTGTGGCAAAGTGTATTGCAGCATTAGGCTTTAAAATCAATAGCAAAAACTCTGAATATCTCTCAATAAAAAGGGGCCGCAGCAAGCATGTGGGAGAAGGGGCCACAGCAAGCGTGTGCGAGAAGGGGCTCTGCTCAGAGGAGACCTCAATGCTAAACGCAATGTGTGGATGAAACACTGCACTGTATCCCCCTGAACACACCATCCCCATTATGAAGCCTGGTGCTGGGGGGAGGCTTCAGCAGGGACTGGGAAGTTGCTCAGAGCTGATGGGGAATGGAGCTAAATACAGGGCAGTCCTGGAGGAAAACCTATTTGAGTCGGTTAAAAACTTGAGACTTGAGCTGGGGTCACCTTCCAGCAGGACAACGCCCCTAAACCTACAGCCAGAGCTACAATACAAGGGTTCACATCAAAGCTGATTCATGGGCTACAATGGCCCAATCGCGTCCAGACCTAAATCCCACTGAGAATCTGGAGCAGGACCTGGACATTGCTGTTCACAAACTTCTTCCAACCAATCTGACTGAGCGCGAGCGACGCTGCAAAGAAGAAGGTGCAACAATTCACTCCAGCCTCTAGATGAGCAAAGCTATAGAGACCCCAACAGACTACAGCTGTCAGTGCAGATACAGGTGTCCTACAAAGTACTGATCAGGGCTGAATACATTGCAGATAGAGGTGCCCTACAAAGTAGGAATCTGGGGGCTGAATACATTGCAGATAGAGGTGTCCTACAAAGTACTGACTCGGGGCTGAATACATTTTCAGATAGAGGTGTCCTACAAGTACTGACTCAGGGACTGAAAACATTGCAGATGAGGTGTCTACAAAGTACTGACTCCGGGCTGAATTTCAATTGCAGATAGAGGTGTCCTACAAAGTACTGACTCCGGGGCTGAATACATTGCAGATAGAGGTGTCCTACAAATACTGACTCCAGGGCTGAATAAATTGCACTAGAGGTGTCCTACAAAGTACTGACTCCGGGGCTGAATACATTGTAGATAGAGGTGTCCTACAAAGTACTGACTCCGGGGCTGAATACATTGCACATAGAGGAGTCCTATAAGTACTGACTCTGGAGCATGAATAAAAATGCACCATATACTTTTAAAGTAGGCGGTCTTAGTCATTAAGAGGACGAGGCATGAAGCATTTGACATGATCCTATTATTATGTCCTGCAGTTTTTAATGATCCCAAGGACCAGCTGTCCAGTGTGTCGGTCCTTGTCTCCATTTCCTCTGTTGTGCTGGTTCGAGTATTGTGGTCGTTGATGTTTTGTGGTAAGTTCATCACAATTTTTGATCCTCTGTGTTTTGGTTTGCCTAACAGATAATCTGAAACTTACTGTGTAGAGCCCAGTACATGCCTGCATTCTCCACCAAAATATTAGTTCTCAGGTAAGAAAGAGACTCGCACTAGGGATGCCATCAGGGCAGTATTATCAGTACTCTGGTCATGGGCCTTGATCAAAAAGGGGAATCTTATATGGTGCAAGATAGGATCTGTTCTTGCTATAAAACCCGCAACTTAGTCATTGTTGTGTTTCCAAATTAATATCAGAATAGAAATATGTGCATTATGTTGGAAGATTGATGCTTGAGAAAGGAAGGCGTGCCTTCCGAAACGTCGCGTCATTGCATGGCGGCACTGGGCTGCAACTCAGCTTGATCGGCTCCTACTACTCTACTATGGGACTATCACTCACCTCCTAAACAGGAGAAGCTATACAGCTAAGTACTGCCACATTTTCATATGTTTTTCATTGCCTAAGGTGTTCATCATAGAACTATGTCTTTTATGCACCAACTTATAAAAATGAAGTAAAGTTCAATGTTTTGTCCATACAGCCTATGTGTACGTTTTTGACTGCCCCTATATGCCTGCCTGAATGCCCCTATATACCTGTCTGTGGGCCCCTATATCTATATACCTGCCTGAGTGACCCTATATTTATATATCTGCTTGTCTAAGGGTACAATATCTTTATACCTGCCTGATTTGAGGAGACATATATATCTATATACCTGCCTAACTGATGGGGACATATATACCTGTCTCACTGCAGGGACCTATATAGCTTCCTATCTGAGGGGACATATATACCTGTCTAACTGAGGGGACTTATATACCTATAAGTAAGGAGTTGCTGGAAATGTGAGGATTCTAAGATATTTGTGTCCAAATCTGCAGGGACGAGTATTGGCCGGGAGCAATCAGCATGAAGGTGAGAACCGGATGGAGAAGAAAAGGGAAAGTGAACGACGCTGATCAGAAAAGACGTCTCTGGTGAGTTACTAAATGTAACTGCTGTGTAATCACTTATATGTCTGCAGAGTCTACATACAACTAGTATCTACCACTATCTGGTCACTGTATGGCGGTGGTATATGTAATCAGAGGCTGTGTACAGCTGGTAGTCACATGTGGGGGTCGCGTTTGGTCAGGGTCTGGCAGGATTATTTGAGCCTTAAGTAGTAATAGTTTTGGGTCTTGGTTTTGTAGGAGGGTTTTTAGTAACAATCCTTCGTCCGGTAGATTTGCTCCATGTATCGGGGGATTATTTGGTGACTGTTATTTAGGGGTATTACACTGTCATACGGAGGGGAGCGATTTTGAAAAAGCTAATTTGTCAGGGCTGATTTTCATTGTGCAGCGACTGCTGAGGAGATGGACGGGAGCTATGTGGGATATGCAGAAAATTATTGACAGGAACAGAAGTTTTTTCTATGTAACAACACACGCTGCAGTTCACAATGTGGCGTGAAAAATTCCGTGTGAACCCCGCCCAACTGAGAAAAACACAAAGGGCCCGGGCCCCATATGTTTTAGGACCCTAGTAACGCCCCTTGGCGCAGGTATGACTGGTAAGAAGTTACTAAGTGGGAGAGAGTAACTGGTGCAGGGGGGAGAGAGTAACTGGTGCAGGGGGGGAGAGAGTAACTTGTGCAGGGGGGAGAGAGTAACTGGTGCAGGGGGGGAGAGAGTAACTGGTGCAGGGGGGAGAGAGTAACTGGTGCAGGGGGGAGAGAGTAACTGGTGCAGGGGGGAGAGAGTAACTTGTGCAGGGCAGAGAGTAACTGGTGCAGGGGGGAGAGAGTAACTTGTGCAGGGGGGAGAGAGAAAACTGGTGCAGGAGAGAGAGTAACTGGTGCAGGGGCGAGAGGAATTAGGGGGGGGGGTGTGCAATTTTTTGGGGAGCGAGGGGGGGTGGGGGAGGCGCCATTGGCTGTACTTGCCTAGGGCACCAAAATGCTTTGTCCCGCCCTGGTTTTCAGCAGTTCTGATATTCTCAATGATATTAGCAGACTACTGGTGTATCTCCCCAACAGCCCAATAAAGGTTCTGGGAAGATGACTTTCTTACAATGAGAGGCTTGGTTCCAACTGATCAAAAACTTGGCGTAGTCAGGGTGCGGTCAGTCGTCTATTTTTCCTTTTTGGTAGTAGAAAAAACATCACCATTGTGGGCCCTGTTCACAGCCCAATAGCTGGACTAAACTGAGCCAAGGAGCAGGCATCTAGCCTTTTATGCTCCTGGGAAAACATGACAGGTGCATCTGATTGCTGAACAACAACTCATAGATCCCACAGCTAAGGGAACCATTAAATGATACAGACTGCACATTAGCTTGGTACCTGTTCACACCAGTATGCAGAAAAACCACAGTATAATGCATGGAGAGACTGCAGAAATGCAAAAATACCCATTAAACAACCACTGACACATGCTCAGGGCATGAGGGGGGTGGCTGCTGGTATTATTTTTTTTTTTTAAACAAAATCAAATTTTATTTATGGAAATACAGAAGAAGTGTCATTTTTTACAAATATAAGAGGACAGCGCATATAAAGCTCATTGCAGAGTAGAAATACATTGTACAATTATGTTTCTTTGTTGCAACTCTCCCTAAGATTTCGTTACAGAAAACTACACAAATATAAAGAAAAACATTCTTGTTATACAATGGGGATAGTATGAAAATTTGGACTGGGTTAACAACTAATCCTATAATAAAACAAGCTTATAAACTAAAACACTGTGTGTGTGCGACTTTCAGTATCCTTGTGGGGAAAACATACACTGTTGCAGAAAACGTACATGGGTAGTATGATCCATCAAGTATTACTCTGGAGCTCGGAGTGGTATCACCATCTTTTGGAGGGGGCAGGCGCCTGCCCAGGGTTTCCCCAATAGTCCCCGAGGGAGGGAGATCTCGCTAGGTACCTCTAAGTTACTTAGGGAATGGCAAGGCCGTAGTTTTGAGTCAATCCAGTCCTGCCGACCTTAAACAAACTTCTCCGGGCACCCAGATGAAAGTAGAATTTTATTTCTTAAAAGGAAGAGTGGCATTTACAGATTTTATCCAATCCTGTAAATCGGGAGTATATGGGGACAGCCAGTGCCGAGCTATAGTTTTCCTGGCGCTAAACAGAAGCTCAGTAAGGCATGTGCGTATTCCCGGGGATGGGTACTCCTCCGGGTCTAAGTATAGTAGACATATTTTGGGGTCATCTGGTACAGGGCAACCCATTTTGTCATTCAAAAACCTAAGAATCTGCTGCCAAAAGCCCTGGACTCTAGGGCAGGCCCATAGTAAATGGAAAAAGGTTCCGGGGACAGAGAGACATTTTGGACAGACATCAGGGAACTCTGGTTTGAATTTATGTAGACGTGTGGTGGTATAGTATGCACGATGCAATATGTACAATTGGGTCGACCTCTCCCCATATTTCGGGGAGACCATCTTTGGGGTTTCCAAGGCCGCCGCCCATGCTAATCTGTTATAGGCCCCACATCTCTCTCCCAAGTGCTCCTCTTTGCCTGAAATGGGTTTCCCAATCTTTTCCTCAACAACACCGCATAGAAGCATGTTATGAGGCCACGTGGTGGGGGGGATAGCAACACCTGGGGTATAGGGAATTCCTGAAGAGCAATTGGACTCTCCCGAATTGGTTTTATGTAGGCATGTCTTAACTGAAGATATTGAAAAAAGTGAGCGTTAGGAATATGATACTCCTGACAAAAATCCTGAAAAGGTTTTGGAGTGCCCAAGTTGTCATATAACTGGCATTAGGTATTAAAAAACCCCCCTTCCCCCCCTACAGACCCTCCAGTGCCCGCAACTCTTGCAAAATCATTATTTTCCAAAGCGGTGTATTATGCATCTACCCCTTTTGGGTTTAGTATAGTTTTTTATCTGCTTAAAATTTTAGAAGGCATTGTTGAGAATGCAAGGGCATTGGTATTTATGGGTAGGTTAGGTGGTGTTGAAAAAGAGAAAATGGTAGGGGTGTATATACACCAGGTTCCACGGTTTAATTAAAAAGCCCCAAAACCCCTTAAACGATCTATCTCCCGCCATCTGACCAGGTGAGAGAGCTGGGCCGCCCAGTAATATGTACGCAGATCAGGGAGGGAGGCACCTCCCTGATCTCATGGGTGTTGCAAAACATGTAAAGAGAGGCGGGCTCTGCCATTGTTCCAAACAAAAGAGAGGAGAATAGAATTTAGAGCCCTAAATACAGAGGAGTTGAGATAAATTGGAGATTGAATAAGGACGTACAGGATTTTAGGGAAAAGAATCATCTTCAATAGGCTTATCCTAGCCATAAATGACACCCGGCAGCTTGCTCCACCCCTGGATCCTAGTGCGGAGATAACTCATGAGTGGGCCAATATTCAGATCATTGAACTCCAATAGGGATCTAGATATAGTAACTCCTAAATAAGTAAATTGAGATGACCCATTTGAAATGGGAGAGCAGAGTTTGCCGTGAGGGGGCAAAGGCATCTAAGGCATTAAATGGGACTTGTCAATGTTAACTTGCAGTCCGGAGTATTTGGCCAAATATATCAAAAAACTTCCAAGGCTCTCGGAAGTGAGGTCTCCACTTCTCGCAAATATAGCAGGATCGTCTGCATACAAGCTGATTTTCTCATGTAGAGAGCCATCCCCAAACCCAAATATGTTCGGGTCTGCTCGTATCGGGCAGCTAAGGGCTCAATGGCCATAGCAAACAGAGTGGGGGACAGGGGACACCCCTGCCTGGTGCCCCTCTGCAATGATAGTGAGTCTGATATGAGGCCGTTCACCCTGACTTTGGCGACAGGTTGGTAAGGAGCTTCACCCAGGAAATAAAGGATGGACCAAACCCAAATCTCTGAAGGACCAGCCACAGATAATTCCATTCTACAGAGTCAAAAGCTTTGTTTGTGTCTGGGGACACCATTTACCCTAGTACCTACGGTTAGAATGAGGACCCTGCTTATTCATAAAGAGTCGGCGCAGATTCATAGCCGTTTTGCTTCCCCGGGCATAAAACCTGTCTGATCTCCATGCACTAGAGAGAGAATGACAGAGTTAAGACGGATGGCCAGGACCTTGGTCAGTATCTTAACATCCGTCTGCAGAAGAGATATCGGTCTATATGAGGAGCACAATTCAGGGTCCCTGCCAGGTTTAGGGATGACGACAATTAATGCTTCACGCATCGAGGCAGGGAGACAGGATGCCTCGTTTGCCTCATTAAATAATCTAAGTAACAGTGAGCCAAAGTATTCAGGATCTTGTTTAAAAAACTCTATGGGCAGCCCATCTGTTCCAGGGGATTTGGCGTTTTTAAAGGAGGCAATAGCTACTTGAATCTCCTCAGAGGAAATGGGGGCATCTAGATCAGCACGCTGCCCCTCTGTGAGGGAGGGCAACGCTACCTCTCGCAGTTTATTCCCGTATCCCCAAACCTCAGAAACCAAGGTGTGAACATCATATAGGTCCGCTTAGAACAGGGGGAATTCCTCCGCCCCCCCTGTGTGGGTTTTAGATAAATTCCCCCCTAGGGCCGTCTCAAGTGTGTGAAAAACTGGAGACTCATGGGATTTCTTTGCCATACAGGCCAGGAGTTTGCCACAGTGCTCGCCCATTTCATAGAATGACTGTCTGGCAAAGAATGTAGTACGGGTTTCTCGGTCTCGCAATAATTGTGTATATAGGTTCTGCCTTAGAAGCCAACCGGATTTATTTTCTTCCGATGGGTCCTGACGTAGGCTAGTTCAGCCTGTGCCACATCCCGCGCCAATGTATCCAGCTTTAGATGCATAAGAGCGCTTTAAATCAGAAACAGCAGTGGAGAGTTCTCCCCTTATATATGCCTTAAATGCGTCCCAAATTAAGAGAAGGGAGGAGTGACATTCATTAATCAATAAAAATTCTTCCCATCTATCAGAGAACTGGGTAGAGGGCGGAAAGAGCGTAAACCAATAGGGATTAAAGCGCCCGGGTTTAGGTTTGACCAGGTCCGACCAGGTTAGGCGGAGTGCCACGGGAGAGTGATCCGAGACCGATCAGGATAAATAGTTACACTGTGCAACATAAGGGAGGAGTTGCCTATTAACTAGAGCAAGTCTATTCTAGACAATGCAAATTTTATCCCGGCGAAAAGCAAGAATATTGGGAGGTAGACGGGTGATGGGATCACCAGGCATCAACTAGGCCTACTGCATCCACCGCCATCTGCAGGGAAGAGGGGGAATCTACCCGGTCAGAAGTCTGCCCTGCATTAAATCTGTCTTGGACAGTTGTCCCAGGGGGAGTTGAAATCTCCTAACCACATGGGCTGATGTATCTGGCCATCTTAAAATAAAAGCAATTGCTAAATGAATAACCTCTAATTGAAAAGGAGGGGGGACGTAAGTGTTAATCAAAATTAATGGCTTGTTGTCAATAAGGCAGTATATGAAGATGTACCTTCCATGTTTGTCTATATCAATCGTATTCAAACAGAAAAGTACATTTTTACGAATTAATACCGCTACACCCCTTGCATGAGAGGAATATTCAGCATGATAAATTCATCCCACCCATGGTTTTCGTAGTGCATGGACCTTAGAACCGGATAGATGGGTCTCTTGCAGACATATTATATCTACCATATACGATTTGACCAACCTCATCACCAGATTACGTTTAATTGAATCATTGAGTCCTCTCACATTCCATGAGAGAGAATTCAGAGATGCCATGGTGTTCCTAAAGTAAAGGGGCACCCAGGATGTTGTAGAAGCCTCCACTCACTGCCCATAGCTCCAAAGGTTTTCATCCACCCCCAGGTATTCGTTCGCACCTGCGTAAATTTGAAATGCACACACACAGAAGTAAAACCCCAATAACATCGTCCCCCACCCCACATCCAGTCCCCAATCGCTGGATGTATGACCCGAACATTAACCATATTACAACTGACAGATGACGAGAAGTCGCCTTAACCTAATAGACAGCAGCTGTCAGTGCCGATCAAACAGCGCTCATGTATCAGGATGAAATCAACAATTATATATAGGAGGGATACTTTTGAGGAGACACCAATATCCCACAAATCAGGTTCCATACAGGACCGAGAAACCTTGAGAGCTGAGAGGAGGAGAAGGCATAGTAAAGACACAGGAAGGGCAAGGTGGGGGCAAATTACGGAGGGGGAAGAGGGAAGGAAATGGAGCGGGAGCTCTCACATGCAGATGCAGGAGAGGGACATCTTAGATTAGATCATAACTGGCAATACTATGAAATTCACAGCAACACCAATAACGAACCCTTCAGAGTCCACCTAAAATATTGCTAAAGCGTAGAGGGATAATTCTCCAGGTGATCACCGAGGACCACGTAAATTTGCCTCAGGGTGTTTATCTAACCAGTCTTGAGCAGCCACGGGGTTCTCAAAGAAGTGGGTTCTATCCCCACCTGCACCCTAAGCCTGGCAGGATAATTTTCATAGCATACTCAGTCGCGTTCACGGAGCTTCGCTTTTGCTGAAGTAAACTGTGCTCGTTTCCGCTGGATTTCTAGTGAGAAGTCCGGGTAGACATGAATTTGAACATTTTCATACGGGATCGGGCCCTTTTCCCGCATAAGCCGCAACAGGGTGTCTCGGTCACGGTAATTTAAGAACTTTGCAATAAAAGTCCTTGGAGGAGCACCGGGTGTATGTGTTTTTGTCATAATGCGGTGAGCTCGCTCCACTGCGAACATGATGGAAAAGCTCTCTCTGCTAAATTTTTCAATCAGGAGAGATTCAAGAAATGCCTCCGGTCTGGAGCCCTCCGCCCCCTCAGGCAGTTCGATGAATCTTAGGTTGCAGCGTCTCAGCCGGTTCTCTTGGTCGTCGAACCCGTTGGCTAGTTTGAGCACTTGGGCTGTAACATCAGAAATTTTGACGTCTACTGGGTTGGCTCGGTCTTCCAAGTCGCTCACTCGTTGCTCCACCTCCGTAACTCTCTCCCGTAGTACCTGCGCATCTTGGCGAAGTAGTGAAATGTCCACTTTAATCTCATCAATCCGTGTGGAGAGCGTGGTCTGGCAGGTGTGAAATAGCCTCCAATACCTTTTGAGTATCTAGGCTGGGGGTTTCCTGTGAGGTGTTTGGCTGTCCACTAGTCGGAGTACCAGGAGAGGAGGCAGGAGATTTGCTGGTATCAGGTGGCCCTGTTCTACGGAAGCTGGCCAGTTTCTCCCCTGTCTCCTTTTGTTTCTTAGGAGGCTTTAAAGGGAAGGACAGGCCCCTGGCTCAAGTGAAAAAATTTTTAAGACAAATCCCTCCATTAAATAGCACTGTCCGATCCGCACCGCAGCTTACCTAACACATTAACATTTGAAAGGGTGAGTCATCTCTCAGTGATGAGGCCTGGGTGGGCCAAAAGGTTTATGCAAAGTATGAAATAGAAATGTCTCGCTGGTAACCATACGAGGTTTTGAGGGCAACAGTCCTTAACATCTGGGGGTGACCGCCAAGGTGAAGAAGCATTAAGTAAGGGCGTATTGCAATACAGACAACAGCTATTTCAACTATGTTCCCTTTACTGCGTTTCCCCTGGTCAAACCCCATGGGGGAGATAGAGACCCAATATAGGGAAAATTTTACATGCAAGCAGTTGCAATGATGAAGGTCTCTGATTGATTGAAAAAATTTCCAGTGAGGATAATAGACGTGCAGGGAGATGAGAGCAGTGGATCAATGAAGCAGATGCAGGATATTATTTAGTTTATTGTATATTTCAAAATCCCTTCAGGGAGTCTGCAGAGTCAGGCAGCAAGAGAGGCTTCCCTGGGGAGCTGAAGGCCCGTATGTGTCGGGCAAGATGGCGGCCGCACGTGTCTCCCAGTCTGCAGGGGATATGGTGGCTCCACGTGGCCTCAAGCTCTGGGGAGGTAAGTGGGCAGCAGCTGTCTGTCTCCCTCCCCTCCACAGTCCGCTGGTATGGGGCAGTACGGCTGGCTTCACAGCCGGAAATGTTCCATGCGGTCCCCGGGTTTGCCCCGGGTATACCCGCGCCCGATACCTGTGTGCCTCCGCGTCCGCATGACTGTACCCTCCCTGCCTCCGCTGTTGGCGCGGGGGGTCTTTGCCGCGGTCAACAGGTCTCAGTAGGGCTGGCGCAGGTGGCGGGGCGCGGGAGACACTGTGCCCGTCGCACAGCCCGGTCTCATCACAGCAGATCACGGCCTTGGGGTCCCGGCCTCGGGAAGTTCGTTCGGCGGCTCCCCCCGCAAAAACGCCGCCACTCCCGGAGCTGCAGCAGGGTAAGCCGTTCGAGTCCCCTGTCCCTCTACACCCGCCCCGCAGGGAGAAAGTTGGGCAAAGACAGGCTTTGGGCACTTTAGTTAGGTAGGGCTGCAGGAGCTCCGGCGGCACACGTCTTCACTCCTCAGCAGTCAGGCCCGCCCCCCGGCTGCCGGTATTATAATTGCATATAGATAAAGTAATACATAAGGGTGCAAAATGTGTGGTGCACCATGCTGGCTCTTAGTGACGCCCATACTAACAGATTAGGCGGGCTGCCCAGCACCTCTGGGTATGCCACAACAATTTTTTAAAAATAGTAGTCACCCTTAGCTCCCCAGCACTATTGGGCAGATACTGGAAAAATATTAAATATGAGGTATTAGTTGGTACCGGGGCCCCTAATACGCAAGCTCGCAACCGGCGCCAACAGTCCTCATGTCTTGCGAGTCCCTACACTGACAATTTTAAAAAAAAAACACACACAAAACAGAGGACATTACTTACTTAAAAAAACACCACCATTGTGGGCCCTGTTCACAGCTCAATAGCTGGATTAAACTGAGCCCAGGAGCAGGCATCTAGCCTTATATGCTCCTTGTAAAACATGACAGGTGCATCTGATTGCTGAACAACAACTCAAAGATCCACTGCTAAGGGAACAATTAAATGATACACATTTTGCATCCTAATGTATTGCTTTATCTATATGCAATTATAATACCAGCAGCCACCCCCCTCATGCCCTGAGGATGTGTGAGTGGTTGTTTAATGGGTATTTTTGCATTTCTGAAGTCTCTCCATGCATTATACTGTGGCTTTTCTGCATACTGGTGTGAACAGGTACCAAGCTAATGTGCAGTCTGTATCATTTAATGGTTCCCTTAGCAGTGGGATCTTTGAGTTGTTATTCAGCAATCAGATGCACCTGTCATGTTTTCCCAGGAGCATATAAGGCTAGATGTCTGCTCCTGGGCTCAGTTTAATCCAGCTATTGGCCCACAATGCCCACAATGGTGGTGTTTTTTAACCCCTTCACGACCTTGGGCGTATCCATACGTCCAGGTCGTTTGGGGGTTCACGCACCTGGACGTATGGATACGTCCTGAGGATCGCGCGAACTCTAAAGCAGAGTTTGCGCGATCGGCGCGGGGTGTCAGCTGTATATTACATCCCGCAGCGTCGGCCCTGACCCCGGATCGCTGCGGGAGGGGGGGGGGGGTGGTTAACCCCTTAATTATCGTGACGATCGGTCGCAATAACTAAGGGAGACGCAGGAGGAGATCGCTCGATCTGTGCAGCTCCTGCCTCCTTACAGACAGCACGGAGGGCCGGGAATGCCTTGCGGGTTGTCTGTGACGTCACGATGCCCGGCCGTGCCCTGTGTGCATGTCCCGGCATCGTGACTGACAGTTGTCATAGCAACCAGTCATAGCAACAAGCTATGCACTGATTCCTATTGAATGAGAGATCTAAAGATCATTGCAAAAATATGATGCCACCTATAGAGGACATATGGTAGATTTCTAGTTATAAACTATTTTGTTTGGTGAATAATTATCTGTCTTGCACGCAGAAATTTTGCAACTTTCAAAAATCTCAAAATTTTTCCAAATTTTCATGAAATTTTGACATTTTTCACAAAAAAACAAGGATTGTATGGATAAAAATTTCTTACTAACTTAAAGCACAATGTGTCACGAGAAAACAATCTCTGAATCACATGGATAAGTAAAAGTGTCAAAAAGTTATTCTCACATAAAGTGACATATGCCAGATTTCAAAAAATAGGGCTGTGTCAGAAAGGTCAGAACAGGCTGGGTCCTTAAGGGGTTAAGTAAGTAATGTCCCTTTTTTTGTGTGCCTTTTTTGGGGTGTACCTCCTTTGCTGGGATTCTCTTTTCATCCCCCTATCATCCGTTGCAGGTTAGGCATCATTGCTCTGCCTCTATCAGATCAGGATTGGATCTTGGGGTCTGCGAGGGAACAAAAACTCGAGAGAAAAAAATCTTTTGCCGAAGTTCAACCAAACAATTCTGCTGCACCTGGAATTATGGTAAGAAGTAACAATTTGCCATAGGGGGAAAAAATTTACCCCCAACCACATTAAACCCTGCCCCTGTTTTCCCCGGTTTCTCCCAAAACTTTTTGGATTTTTAACATCTAGATACTGTTGGGTTTTTTCTACTCTCTACTCTACTGCTACTTCATGGACGGTGCGGATTTGGGCCGGTTTGAAAACTTGTTTGATTTTGTACTTCTTGGTTTTCCATTGGTTATCTCCCCAAGGGCAATATTTCTGGTTAGTGGCTTGGCTTTTTCCCAGGTTTGTTTTCATGGAAAAAAATCGTACGCAGAATCTTATTTTCAATATTTTATTTTCCTGAAAAGGGTCTTTGGGGGGTTTTTTTAAGGGAAATCTTTTTAACCAATATCTGAAGGGATCAAATTGCTGGGGCGGGAAATTTTGGGGGCTGTTGATTAGCTCCTCCTACCATGTGGAAAAGGTAGTTGTAGGTTTGTCCCAAGGTTAAGGGGTTCTGCGTGGCCCAATGTCCATAATCTCCTTCTGGTGTCCGTACATTGTTCTCTTTTTTAATTCTTGTAACTTTTTCAGAATGATTAAATCAAAAAGAAACCGGACAGCTCCTGGACCCACAACCAGCCCACCTACCAGGACACACAGCTCCTGATCCCCTCTGGCGACTAGCAGACGTTTCTGATTAAGGCCAAGCGTCCGAAAACGTTCAAAATCGGTCTGCCTTTACTTCCTTATCTTCATTCTTGCACCTGTTAACATTGGAGTCTTTTCTTTTGAAAAAAAAATTACTTTTTTTCAAGAATTTGCTTTTGGCTGCGGATATACGTGAAAAAAATAAATTGAGTGTCGTTGATGGCTATAGCTTATGGAGTGGTTTTGGGGGCTTTTCACTGTATTTTTTTTCTTGCGACTTGCCCCTTTGGTTCCATCAATGCTTGTACAGGCAGTCCCCGACTTACCATGTCCTGACTTACCCCCCCCCCCCTATTCAAACAAGACTTTAGGGCATGCGCACTTGTTTTCCCCATGTTAATTGATATAGCTGTGGAAAACGACAAGCCCAAACATGCCACAGTAGCAATGAGGTAAAAATGAGGGGAAAATTTCCTTAAAAGGGGGAAATATAGCAAAAAAATATAAAAACCCTTCCCCGCATTTCCCCGAAACAAAAAAAAAAACCCTTTTGTTCGGGAGTTACATTTAAGAGAAAACCCAAACCCCTTCCCTTTTTTAACCCCCGGGGGAATGCCTGTACTTGTTTACTTTTTTATTAGTTTATCCTTTTCTGTTTTGAAATTATCTTTTTTTATTATGAGCAATTTAAAAAGAATTTTGTGTCTATGACCCTTTTTTGTATATCCTTCCCTCTTTGTATGTCCAGCAGCATACCTGCAGGGCCCACCTTTCCTTCAAAAGTTCTACTGGAATTGTGAAATGTCTCTTGACCACAATAGACGAGCCGCTTCTGCTCTGTTAAATTCCCCTCCTTAGATTTTTTCTTTTACGGAGTTTTCCCCGGGGGGGGGAGGGGGGGGTTTTTAATTTCTTGGTTCTAATAACTTGTTTTCTCTTGTTTGTCCCCTTATATTGCCAAACAAAATCCATCCTCGCAATTGTTTTTCTTGTTTTCTTGTTGTTTCCTACGGATTTTTAAAATGTTGTTAGAATAACCAATTGTTGTATTATATTTCAACCAATTTTATTCCTTTAACAAGGGGGAAGTAATATTTGTGTGTTTACACCCAGATAAAAGATTAAAATTATATTCTTAACCCCCAAAAAACCTTTTGATTGATCAAAGTGTGGATTATTTTGAACATTTTGCCATATGTTCATTTTGTATTAAATTTGGATAAGGAATGAGGATAAGTCGGGGTTTTAGAGTGAAGAAATTAATGGGGGGGGCCCCTTGATTTTTTAAACTAAAAATTATGTTGTAGCCTTACATAAAAATTTATGTTTACCATCTAATTGCTTTATGGGTGGGGATAAAAGGGGATGGTTTTTTGGAATTTGGGGGGGTGTTTTGGGGGGAAAATTGTAAACCCCATGGTAAAAAAAATAATAAAATTAAATATATATTTATGGGGTGCCTTTTTTTTGGGGGGGGGGTTTTTTGTATTAATAAATTCCCCCCCCTCAATGGCTTTACTTTACCCTTGATTTTATCTTACTGACAGGTGTTCCTCTGCCCCCATTGATAATCACCGTTTTGGAGACTGCCCTTCTTGCTGCTGATCTGCTCCTCGTACCCGCAATCCTCATACAGTACATGCTTCTCTATCTACAAGGTGAGTGTTTGTACCCATGGAAACAAAATTGGTTTGCTACAGTTGTGGGGGGAAATTTTGTCAAAGTCCTGGTTAGGAGGTTCTGTTTTGTCCCGGCTGTATGGAGGCGTTTGTCTATTTTTCAGCTTTCTTGGGGATAATTGCTTACCCTTTCTCTTAGTTAGTTCTGTGGGGGGAAGTCCCCCTTAAATGGACTTTCATTTCCTCATTGCCCCTTTTAGTGGAAAATGTCTCCCGTTTGGGTCACTGTTGGGGGTTGTTTGTTCTTGCGCCCCCTGACCGTGTGGAATACAGAGGGGGCGGACTGTGGTGTTTTTATTGGGATACTTTTTCCTCCTCCTTGCTGTTCTCCTGCCCCTGAGGATCCTGTATATGAAATGTAAGTACTCTAGTGGCCCAGGCCAGTCCTCATCATGAGGTTTCCCATCAGGCCACTGCACATTTTCAATGTTTGTGTTCGCATCCACCACCGTATTCCACTAATACGGAAAATTATTTTTAATCTGACAAGTATGTGAACCTTTAGAATTAGCAGATAATTTGAAGATGAAATTAGAGTCCAGTGTTTTCCATCAATGGGATGATAATAAGGTGTAGGGGGGAAATATTTTATGTAAGAAGGGATTATTTTTTCCTACTTTGATGTCATCCCGGGGGAAAGAGTGGTTGATGCTCCTAGGGTGGAAGAGTGGGTTTATGCTCCTCAGGTGGAGAAGAGGGGTTTTTGCTCCTAGGGGGAGAAGTTTGGTTGATCTCCTCAGATGGAGAAGAGTGGTTGATCTCCCCCCGATGGGGAAGGTGGTTTTATGCTCCCCCGGTGGAGAAGATGGGTTGATGCTCCCCCGGCTGGAGAAAAAAAATGGTTGATGCTCCCCCGGGCTGGAAAGATGGTTTGGGCCCCCCGGGGGGAGGAGTGGTTGAGTTCAGGCTGGAGAAGAGTGGTTGAGCTCCCAGGCTGGAGAAGAGTGGGTTTATGCCCTCAGGTGGAGAAGGTGGTTATGCTCCTCAGGCTGGGGAAGAGTGGTTGATGTCCCCGGTGGAAAGAGTGGTTGTGCTCTCAGGCTGGAGAAAAGTGGGTTATGCTCCTCAGGCTGGAGAAGAGGGTTGTTTCTCCTCAGGTGGAGAAGAGTGGGTTTATGTCCCTCAGGTGGGGGAAAGTGGGCGATTCCCCGGTGGGAAAAGTGGGCGATGCTCCTCAGGGGGAGAAGGTTGTATTAACCGCTGGGAAAAATTTGGATGCTTTAGGTGGGAAGGTTTTTTGCAATGGGCTGGAGAGTCCTCTCAAAAGGGTTTTTTTGCCCTTGTTTGCACCTTTACTGTGCTACTCTGCCTCTTGTATTACACCCTTCTTCTGTGCTGATGTGCCCCTTGTATTACACCCTTTGTCTGTGCTGATGTGCCCCTTGTATTGCACCCTTTGTCTGTGCTGATGTGCCCTTGTATTGCACCCTTCTACTGTGCTGCTGTGCCCCTTCTATTGCAACAGGAGACTTATAGCTTTAATTTCAGGGTCATGTACAAATCCAGAATTAACCATTTAGGAATTATTGTCAGGTTTCCCATCATCCCTCCATGTTCACAGGTGCAGAAGTAATTATACAATGGACTGATCACCAGGTCCATGGTACGGGGTGGGCGCTACCTCTAATAGCGGGCGCTACCTCTAATAGTGGGCGCTACCTCATTATTTCATCAGGATATAAAGGTCTGGAGCTGATTCTGTATATCAGTGAGATCGCAGAGGATTCGGGGGGCGGCTGAATCAAGCATCTGATACATTCCTATAAGGGAGGAAAGTGCTGGTGAGCTTGGCATCACCAAGAGATCTGAAGAAGCCCAGAAGATGCCGACCATTCCAATCAGCAGAGGGCACGACCGGCCGCACCAAATCTGATATTATAACCCCCGGGTCAGAGGTGTCGATGATGCACTCAAGAATGTGTATGTTCAGGGCCGTCCACAGAATGTCTATATACAGTTGGAACCAGCAGTTTCCCTCCCCTCTATATAAAGCCCCATCTGCCGGTTTCTCCCTCCCCTCTATATAAAGCCCCATCTGCAGGTGTCTCCCTCCAACTATAGAAAGCCACATCTGCAGGTTTCTCTCCACTCTATATAAAGCCCCATCTGCAGGTTTCTCTCCACTCTATATAAAGCCCCATCTGCAGGGTTCTCCCTCCCTCTATATAAAGCCCCATCTGCAGGTTATTCTCCCCTCTATATAAAGCCCCATCTGCAGGTTTTTCTCCCCTCTATATAAAGCCCCATCTGCAGGATTTTCTCCCTCCCTCTATATAAAGCCCCATCTGCAAGTTTCTCCCTCCCTCTATTAAAGCCATCTGCAGTTTCTCCCTCCCTTTATAAAAGCCCATCTCATTTTCTCCCTTTCTAATAAACCCCCATCTGCAGGTTTCTCCCCCCCTCTATAAAAGCCCATTGCGGTTTTTTTCCCTTATATAAACCCCCCACCTGCAGTTTCTCCCCCCCCTCTTTTAAAAAGCCCCTTGAGGTTTTTTCTACCTCTATATAAACCCCCATCGCGGTTTTCCCTCTTAAAAACCCCCATTGCAGGTTTTTTTACCCTCTATATAAACCCCCTTCTGCAGGTTTCTCCCCTATAAAAGCCCCATCTGCAGGTTTTTCCCCTTGACATAATCAGAAAAAACCCTTTCCCCCGTTTTAGGTCTTTAGGAACCAAAATTTTTTATTTTCCCCCAAAATAAATTGAGAGGGAGAATTTTTAAGGGCTTTTTTTTATTTCTGTAAAGTCAAAGTTTCCCCCAAATTTCATTAGTATTTGGGGGTTTCCCCCTTAAAGAGGATTTGGGGTCAACGTTCGGACCCTTTTCAAAAGCTTCTCAAAATTTTTTTGGTTTTAATTTGGGTTCCCCTGACAGAACGGGGTTACGGAATGTTTGGGGGTCTCTTGTGCCCCGGGCTTTTAGCTTTGCCCATAAATTTAAAATGGGATTTGGATCAGGGCTTTGTGGGCCGCTCCAAACATGGACTTGGTTTCCAAGCCATTTGTAACAGTTTGGCCGTAGCTTGGGGTCATTGTCCTTTGGAAGACCCATTTCAGCCCAAAGCTTTAATTTCCGGGGTGATGTCTTGAGATGTTGCTTAGTATTGCCCAAATCTTCTTTCCTCATGATCCCATCTATTTTTGAATTTAACCAGTCCCTCCTCAGCAAAAACAACCCCCACAACAGTACTTCACCCCCATGTTTCACAATTGGGTGGTGTTTAGTCTTCTAACTTTTCCTTCTTCCCCAACCATAACAGGTATTAGGGCAAAACAGTTCAATTTTTTAGTTCCATCAGACCACAGAAATGTTCCAGAATGTAGGTTTTTGTTCCTTTGCTTTGCAAACATAATCGGTTTTCTCTTTTTCTTTTGGAAGTAATGGCTTTTCCGGGCAAGCGGCCTTTCAGCCCATTTTGATACGGGATCTTTCAGGGATAATGACAAAAATCTTACCGGGTTTCCCCTGCTTTTTAAACAAGTTTTTTGCTTTTGTTCTTGGGTTGATCGCACATTCGGCCCAAAGCACGGTCACTCTGAACAAAACCCGTTTTTTCCTGAGCGGTGAGGGCCGGACATTCCCATCTTTTTTGTATTTGTGTAAATGTTTGTACAATGAACGGGGGGCCCCTTCAGGTATCGGGAAAATTGCACCCAAGGTTTGATCCAACTTGGAAGTCCAAAAATTTCTTTTTCCTGATATCTTGGTATTTCTTTAGATTTTCCCATGATTTTAACACAGAACAGTGTGTTTCGGGTGTTTAAAATACATCTACAGTGTTCTCAACTAATGTTACCAAAAACCATCAAAGCTTCCATAGCCCATACATCATATATAGGCGGTGCCAAATTTGTGAAAAGGCGGAGTCACCCCATGTATGGAAATGCTGACTTTGCTAAAGTAAAAAAATCCCCTTAAAAAATTCTCCTTATTATTTACATTTGGGGGAATAGAAAAATTTTTTGATTCCTAATTGACCAAAAAGGGGGGAAGGTTTATTTGATTTCAGCAGAAGAAAACCCGAGAGGGGGTTTTTATATAGAGGAGGGAGAAAACCTGAGAGGGGGCTTTTTTAAAAGGGGGGAGGGAGAAACCTGCAATGGGCTTTATATAGAGGGAGGGAGAAAACCCGATGGGTTTATAAGAGGGAGGAAAACCTGCAGAGGGGGGTTTTTTGGGGGGGGCCCAAGGGTTTTAAAAGGGAGGGAGAAACCTGCAAGGCTTTATAAGAGGGAGGGAGAAACCTGCAGATGGGGCTTTAAAAGGGGGAGGGAGAAACCTGCAGATGGGGTTTTTAAAAGGGAGGGGGAGAAACCTGAGAGGGGGTTTTATAAGAGGGGGGAGAAACCTGCAGAGGGGGTTTTTTTAATAAGGAGGGAAAACCTGAGATGGGGCTTTATAAGAGGGAGGGAAAAAACCCAGATGGGGTTTTTATAAGAGGGGGGGAAACCGGGGGTTTTTTGGGGGGGGGGCTTTTTTTTTAAGGGGGAGGGAGAAACCTGCAGTGGGGCTTTAAAAGGGGGAGGAAAAACCCTGAGAGGGGGTTTTAATAAGGGAGGGAGAAATGCAGTTTTGGGGCTTTATAAAAAGGGGGGAAAAACCCGCAGAGGGGGCTTATAAGGGGGGAGGAAAAACCTGCAGATGGGGTTTTAATGGGGAAAGGGAGAAACCGCAGATGGGCTTTATAAGGGGGAGGGAGAAACCTCAAGGGGGGCTTTATAAAGGGAGGGAAAACTTGCATGGGGCTTTATATGGGGGAAGGGAAAACCCCTGCAATGGGGGCTTATATAGAGGGAGGGAGAAACCCTCGATGGGCTTTAATAGAGGGGGGAGAAACCCTCTGGGGTTTTTTAAAAAAAGGGGAGGAAAACCGAAAGGGGGTTTAAAAAAAAAAAATGGGGTTTAAAAAGGGGGGGGAAAAAAACCTGAAAATGGGTTTTTTAAAGGGGGGGAAAAAAAATCTTTTTTTAAAAAGAAAAAATAATGATGAAATAATCAAAACAAAATGACAATAGTAACAATTATCATGTCAATATTACTATTATCATTTTTATTGTTAACAAAATTAATAATGATGATTATGACAAAAGAAACAAAAGTAATAACAATAACAACAAAAAGCTCTGTTTTATTGTAGGTAGAACAACGGACACTCCAGACATTCCAGAGGCTCAAAAGGGCCCGCTCATGCCAACTCCAGGGCAGGGAACAACAGATAATATCAGTGGTGACGAAAGAAGGACTGAGGAAGCGGAAAAACAAGTCCTGACTGAAGAAGAAACCCCAACATGAAATGAGAGGGGGGAAACATCTTATTCTAATTTAAAAACTGAAAAAAATAGAGAGAAATATGAAGTAAATGTAAGGTAGATATAAGATGAAAAAATAAAAGAAGGGGAAAAAAGGGGGATAAATAGATAAAAAGATAGATAGATAGGAGATAGAAATTGAAATAATGAATAGAAGATAATAGATAAGAGATAGAAAAGATAGAAATAGATGGATTGGATAAAGGGATATTTGGATAGATAGAAAGGGTAAAAATAGAAATAGATATGAGATAGATAGATAGATAGATAGAGAAGAAAATAGGGGTAAAATATGGAAAAAATAGATAAAGTAGGGAAAAAAGATGAAAGATTTGGGGTAGATAGATGGGATGGATAGATAGATAAAGGATATGGAAGAAGAAAAGATTAGAAAGATAAAATTAGAAGATAGGGTAGAAAAGATAAAAGATATGGAGATAGATTTGAATAGAAAGGGAAAAAGATAATGAAAATAGGGAAAAAGATAGATAATAATAAGGGGGATAGATATGGGAAAAATGAAAAGAATTAGATAAAAGAGAATAGATAAGGGAAAAAAGATATAATAGAAAGATTAAAAGAAGATAAGATAAAAGAATAGATAAAGATAGAAAGATAAAGAAGAATAGATAGAAATAGAAGAATAGACAATAAAGATAGATAAAGATAGATATGAAGATAGAAGATAGATAAAAAGAGATAAAGATAGAAATATGAGTTAGTAAGGGTATGAAAAAAGATAATATAAATAGATAGATAGATATTGATTGAAGATATGAATAGATAGAAAAAGAAATGGAAAGAAATAGTTATAAAAAGAATAAAATAGATTAGAAAAAATAGACAGATAGATTTTTGAGATTGATAGATATAGTAGATAGAAAGAAAAATATATAGATAGATATGAGATAATATGAATAGGGGTAGATATGAGGAAAAAAGATAGATAAAAAATAGATAAAAATAGATATGTGATAGATAGATAGATAGAATGATAGATAATTAGATATAAAAAGATAGAAGATAGATATGGGGGGATAATAGATAAGGATAGATAATAAAGATATGGGAAAAAAGATATTGGAAAATTAGATAGTTTAAATTGGAGAAGGAAAAAAAGATAAAATGAGATAGATAGATAGATAAAATAGATTAAAAAGATAAAGATAGATAGTATGAGATTTGGGGTAAAAGAAAGAAAAAGGTAATAGAAATGGGGGGAAAAAAGATAGATTAAATGTGATAATGAAAATAAAGGATATGAAAAATAGAAGATTTTGATAGATAGATAAAAATGGGAAAAAAAGATAGATAATGAAAATAGATAGATAGATATGAGAAAAAATTTAAAAATGATAGAATAGAAATAGATAGATATGGGGAAAAATAGATAGATAGAAAAGATAGATAGATAGATAGATAGAAAAGATATGAGATAAAGAAGATAAAAGAGGTAACTATTTTTTTTGGGGAATTATTTTTTATTTAATATCTCTCTTTTTAGAGGGGAGGGGGTGGGTTGTTGGGATCCCCTTGCTTGGGTTTTGTTGCATTTTACCTTTTATATAACTGGGCTGTAATCTATTCTTTCCAACACGTTTGCTCTTATAAAGTTTTTTCTTTCCAATTTTTTAAGATTTTTTAAGGTTGTAAACGATCTAGAGAAAAAAAAAAATAATTGCAAATGACCCCCCCCCTTATGGTTGGGGTGGAAAAATGCGATTAGAGACCCCCAACATAAATTCTACAGTAGCTGAATAATACTTTGGAACGAACTAAAGATGTTTTTCCCTAAAGCGGCCCTTAAACCCCCCTGAAAAAAACCCCGTCTATGAATGAATAATACACCGCATAAGAATAATAATCCGAAAAAAACCGTCAAAATGAAAAAAAAGAATAAAATAAACCAAACCGCTATGAAGAATAAACCACCGCAGGGTGAAAAAAAAAAAAAAATTGGAAAAAAAAAATTTTTTTCAGTTTTTCCATAAATTTTAAAAAAACCCCCCAAAAAAAAATAACCCTTTTTCCCCCCGTTTTAAAGAATAATACCCCCAAAAAAACCCGCATATGAAAAAATAAATCCCCCTCAATGAAGAAAATACCACAGTCATATGAATGAATAATACCACCGTCATATGAATGAATAATACCACCGTCATATGAATGAATAATATTACCGTCATATGAATGAATAATACCACCGTCATATGAATCAAAAATGTTATGTCATGGAAAAAACAATTATGTCGTGAAAAAAACAATAGTAGTCATATGAAGAAAATGTACTGTCATTTTAATAACAATTCCACCGTATAGAAAGAAAAAATTACTGTCAATGGAATGAACAATACCACCGTCATATGAATGAATAATAGTACTGTCATATGAATGAATAATAGCATTGTCATATGAATGAATAATAGTACTGTCATATGAATGAACAATAGTACTGTCATATGAATAAACAATACCACCGTCATATGAATGAATAATAGTTCTTTCATATGAATGAACAATAGTACTGTCATATGAATAATAATCCAGTCAAAATGAATAATAATACCATGTCATATGAATGACAATGGCTGTCATATGAATAATAAACACCACCGTCAAAATGAATGGAAAACCCCCCGTCATATTTAAGAACAAAACACTGTAAATTTAATGAACAATAGCACTGTCATGTGAATAAACAATACCACCGTCATGTGAATGAGCAGCAGCAATGTCAGGAGTTGAAAATTTAGAGAGATCAAACAATTGTCTGTAATATATATTTGCCTTAGCGTGGCCTGCGTTAGTTTGTATCACAAATACTGCCACCATGTTTTTGGAGTTCCATATGATGCATTAAGGCATTTAAGTAGAGGGAGGCTTGATACCCAATTGTTTAGACTATACAGGACCCTGGGGCCCACACCCAACAGCCCAATGCCTTTGGGGCCTAGTTGCCCAAACCCCCCCCCGTCGTTTCTGTGGAAAAGGGTCCCCTTGGAACCATTTTTTTAATTGCGTTTGCATCTCCTGGAGGGGAGAGCAGAGGGGCTGCAGATGTTTTTCTTTATTTTGTCTCTATTTTGCTCAAGTTGTGGTAAAACTACAGAGACCCCAGTGTTCCTGGCTGCACTGTAGTGTAATTAGCCCTTACAGGACCCAAAATTGTACTTGTCATCAGCAAAGGTTCTGCACCTCTAATTGCACTACACTGCATACACCACAGAGCAGAGGGAGCCCAGAATGTAGAAACCCGGGAGGAGGAAGAATTTTTTGAGGGGCCAAAGATGGAGTCGTGAAGAAGCCACCCCCTGTGTTTTTTGTAGAGAGGAAACCATCCCAGCAGCAAAGGTCCCCAAAAATAAAGGCTAAACAGGAAAAACCAGAGCAAAAGTCAAAAGGCCTAAACAGGAAGAAACCGAAGGGAACATCCCCAAAAATTTTTGGGAAACAGGAAGACCCAAACAAAAGTCTATACTAACCGGGGGAAAACCCAGAGCACATTATAGGTAACGGAAGACCAGAGCAAAACTATAGGCTAAAAAGAAGACAGAGCAGCATTTCTAAAAAAAGGCTATACAAAAAGGGAAAACCAAGAACATCATAGGGGTAAACAGGAAGACCCAGGAGGCCCAAAAAAAACAGTCCCATAGGCTAAAAAGGGAAAAAAACAAACAGCAGTCTATAGGCTAAACAGGGAAACCAAGCCATCTATAGGGAAAAGGAAGACCAAGCAGCCGTCTATAGGCAAAAGGGGAAACCCGAGCAGCCAACTAAAGGGAAAACCCGGGGGTCTAAAAAAACCCCGACAGAAAGGGGGGTTTTAAAATAATAAGCAGCTGTCAATTTGTTTCAGAGGAAACCATCAGCAGCAGTATATAGGCTAAACAGGAAGTTATAATGCGCCTAACTTAGATGGCTCTGATTATAAATATACGAACAGGGCTGCGCAGTTTTCGGATGAAAAATCCAGACTTTTGGGGCAGCCCTTTCATCAGTTTTCCCCCGGGGGTTTCACTTCGCAAAACCCGAGGTGACCAAAAAAAAAAACAAGTAAGAAAAAAAGATTACTTTAGAAAGTCTCAATGTCGTTTTAGCCAGAGAATGAAGCAAAATACGCAAGACAAAAGCTGGTAAGAAATCTCATCAGCAGCCACTTAGTCTGTTTTGTGGATCCTCCTGTCCAGGAACCTGAGGCTGCTTGACCTGCCCGCATTCTCTACCAAAGGAATATGGAAGTCTTCAAAACAAATACTCTTGTCACGTGGTGAAAGCAATTTGAAAGGTTATTTAGAAGTAAAATTTATAGCAAACACTTTAAGGCAGAATCTTTAAATTAATCGGAGACCCATAGCAACGTACGATCCCTTGAATAGTTAGAGTCTGGTAACAGATTTAAAAACATCATCTTATAATCTAATGACTGCCTGTAGAGGGTCTCTTACATACTTAGGCTGACATATCACCACTACTGCTCATGGCCACAATCTTTGGCTTCTATTTATTTTTCTTTTTGGTATTGCTGCATCACCCTTTCAATATTTTCCTCCGCCTCAGCTTTTTCCATTTTTGAATCTTTCATAAATGGATGGAGGGCTTCACAGGCAGACAGGTTATTCCTCAGCATCTCTCCAGGGATGTGCAATGACTGACCACCAGGAATATGAAAAGCAAATGTTAGAAGGTTCCACACACATAAATCTTTATCATAACGCTGCCCTCTGACCTCCCGGACTTCACATCTTCGAATGTAACCCTCTCCAGTCAACACACTCAGTTCATTTGTAGTGGATTCAGGTCTCCAGTACAAGGTGTCATCCAGCTGGTAGACAAATGGAAGAGGTCCACTTCTGGTGTGGATGGTGGGAACCCTTGGGAGGTCCATAAAGCGGGTGGCATCAGGTCTGTGGACTACAATGTAATGAACAATCTCCTGCTTATAGATATCAGTGCCCAGAATTCTGAGCTGCGGCTTTCCACCATCACAGAACTGAGCCCCATAACGAGACAGAAGGTAAGAGAATGGGAAAGAGAAGCGGAAGTTTCCAAAACGAGAAGCTGAATTATTAAACGCTGGAGAGTTGGCGAATTGTCGCCTTATTTCTTCTCTGTAGTTTCCTGCGTTATAGGGTAAAATCCGTTCTTGGACATAAGCGTAAACTTCTTCTCGAGTTCT
Source organism: Phyllomedusa bahiana (assembly GCA_025379985.1). Classification (NCBI taxonomy): domain Eukaryota; kingdom Metazoa; phylum Chordata; class Amphibia; order Anura; family Hylidae; genus Phyllomedusa; species Phyllomedusa bahiana. The sequence continues at coordinate 82,401 of JAODAL010009362.1, forward strand.
CTCTATGTCATTGGAAGGAATATCCGCAGCCCAGAAGGAAAGGTCCTTGAAATCTGCTCTTCGTGGACTATAACTCCTTCCGATAAAAGATTGTGATCTCAGAATCTTCTCCATACAGTCCCGGGTGGTGACATGCTGAAGACCAGTGATGGGGAACTCTACTGGAAGACGAAGGAATAAATCAGTCCTGGTTTGCTCTATGACCCACTTCATCTTTGTTCCTGATTCATTTAAATCTCTATTCTGTAGAACTTGGTAGATATCATTAATGGATAAGAATTGCTTCCCCTTGAAAGATCCTAAAGATGATCTCAAACCTCTTATTACCACAAGATTCATGTTCTGAGATGCTATTGCTGCTGCTGTCTTCTCCTCTCTTCAGCACATCACGTGCTATGAATGACGTGGAGACTAAATTACAAATAATATGTAGCACAGGTAGGTGACTATTTTATAATCACTAGTGAGGATGAGAAAGCCCAGGTACACCCAAGGGCAGGTCCGGGTCCTCCGTGTCTGTAGTCACCATTGCCATTTTTTTAGCTTATCAAAAAGTTGCCTGGTATCTGGGGATGAGCAATATACTGGTTTGTGAGTAACATTAAAATCTTAAGAAATTCATGTAATTAAAGCCAGATTACACAATATGGTAACCTTACAGAAGCCACCAGGACTCACTGGTGATGTCCCAGATCTGGTAACAGGGGTGAAGGGTTCAGTAAGAAGATTCTTCCATAGCCCAGTTCTGATATCCTTCTCTTCGTGCTCTCTTCAGTAGGAGTAGAAGACTTGGTAATACATTGTTAGATATCAGTGAAGAAAATAGAAATGGGCAGGCAACTGACCAAATCTACATATGTTCCTTCTTGCTTTACACTGCAGCTCTGACTGCAGTATAAAGCATGAGAGAATATTCTTTACACATATCCAATCTATGTCATCCTTTGAGCTTACCCTGGAATACCACTATCCAACTAAAAGAACACCATGCACCTGAAACACCCCCATGAAACTAAAGAACCACCATGCATCTTGAAGACCACCATATAATTAGAAGATCACTATGTAACTGAAAGACCACCATGCAACTGGAAAAAGACCATGCAACTGGAAGACCACCATAAAATTAGAGGACCATCCCTGGAGAGATGCTGAGGAATAACCTGTCTGCATGTGAAGCCCTCCATCCATAAAATATAAATATAAACCATAAAATTAGAGGACCACCATGTAACTGGAAGAAGACTTTGAAACTGGAAGACCACCGTGAAACTAGAAGACAACCATATGACTGGAAGACCACCATGAAACTAGAAGACTATAATGCAACTGGAAGACCACCAAACAACTGAAAGATGATAATGTAAGTGGAAGATTAGCATGAAACTGGAAGACCACTATGAAGCCAAATCACCAATATGTAACTTGAACACTACCATGCAACTGGAAGACCACCATGAAACTATAGGACCACCAGTCAACTGGAAAATCACCATATAACTGGAAGATCACCATGGAGCTAGGAGATAGCCATGCAACTGAAAAACCACAAATATAAATATAAACCCGCCATACAACTCAAAAAAACACCATAAAATTAGAGGACCACCATGTAACTGGAAGAAGACTTTGAAACTGGAAGACCATCGTGAAACTAAAGGACAACCATGTGACTGGAAGACCACCATGCACCTGGAAGACTACCATGCAATTGGAAGAAATACATGAAATTGGAAGATGACAATGCAACTAGAAGACAAAATTAAGCTAGAGGCCAAAATAAAGCTAGAGGACCACCATGCAACTGGACGTCCACCATGAAACTAGAGGACCACCATGCAATTAGAGGACCACCATGCAACTGAACGACCACCATACAACTGGAAGACAACCATGAAACTAGAGGACCACCATGCAACTGGAAAACCACCGTACAACTAGAAGACCAGCATGTAACTGGAAGACCACCATGTAACTAAAACACCACTATGCGACTGGAAGACCATCATGAAACTGGAGGACCACAATGCAACTGGAAGGTAACCATGCAACTGGATGACCACTATGAAACTAGAATGCCACCATGTAACTGGAAGACTACCATGAAACTAGAGTACCACCATGTAACTAGAAGACAACCATGTAACTAAAAGATCACCATGAAACTAGAGGACCACTATGCAACTGGAGGACTGCTATGCAACTGCAATTAACCATACAACTAGAATCTAGAAGACCACCATAAAACTGGAAGACCACCATAAAACTAGAGGACCACCATGCAACTGGAAAATCACCATGTGACTAGAAGATCATCAGGTAACTGGAAGAAGACCAAGCATCTGGAAGACTACCATGCCATTGGAAGGTGACCATGGAACTGTAATACCAGGATAAAACAAGAGGACCACCATGTAACTGGATGACCACTGTGCAACTATTACACCTCCATAAACTAGACAACCACCATACCACTAGAAGACAACCATGTAACTCAAAGACCACCATGAAACTGAGGACCACAATGTAACTAGAAGAGCACCATGCAACTAAAAGAACACAATGTAACTGAAAGACCACCATGCAACTAGAAGACCACCATGCAACTTGAAGACTACTATGAACCTAGAGAATCACTATGATATTTAAAGACTTCCATGCAACTGGAAGATCACAGTGAAACTAGAAGACCACCATGCAATTGGAAAACTACCATGTAACTGGAAGACCATCATGCAACTATCAGACCACCATGTATCTGGAAGTCCACCACAAAACTATAGGACCACCATGCAACTGGAAAACCCCCATATAACTAGAAGACCACCATGCAACTGGAAGATCACCATGAAACAAGAGAACCACTGTGGAAATGGAAAACCAGCATATAACTAGAAGACCACTATGCAACTGGAAGACGACCATAAAACCAGAGGATCACTATGCAACTAAATGACCACCATGCAACTGGAAGACCACCATGAAATGAGAGTACCACTATGCAACTGGAAAACCACTACACAGTTGTGACTAGTCGACCACCATGCAACTGGAAGACCACCATGAAATTAGAATGCCACCATGCAACTGGAAGACCATCATTAAACTAGATGACCATCATGCAACTAGAGGACCACCATAAAACTAAAAGACCACCACATAACACTATGAAACTACAGGACCACCATGCAAATGAAAAACCATCATATAACTAGAAGACTGCCATGCAACTTGAAGATAACCATGCAAGTAGAGGACCACCATGCAACTGGAAGACCACCATGTAACTAGAATTCTACCATGCAACTGGAAGATCACCATGAAACAAGACGACCACCATGCAACTAAAAGACCATCACGTAACTGGAAGACCATCATGAAACTGGTGGACTACTATGCAACTTGAAGATAACCATGCAACTGAAAGACCACTATTAAACTAGAATGCCACTATGCATCTGGAAAACCACCATGAAACTATAAGACCACCATGCAAATGGAAGACCACCATGAAACTATAGGACCACCATGAAACTATAAGACCACCATGCATCTGGAAGACCACCATGAAACTGGAAGACCACCATGAAACTATAAAACCACCATGCAACTGGAAGACCACCATGAAACTGGAAGACCATCATGAAACTAGAGGACCACCATGCAACTGGAAAAACCCTATATAACTAGAAGACTACCATGCAACTGGAAGCTCACCATGAAACAAGAGAACCACTGTGCAAATGAAAAACCAGCATATAACTAGAAGACCACTATGCAACTGGAAGACCAGAGGATCACTATGCAACTGGAAAACCACTACACAGATGTGACTAGATGACCACCATGGAACTGGAAGACCATCATGAAACTAGAGGACCACCATGCAACTAGCGGACCACCATAAAACTAAAAGACCACCACATAACACCATGAAACTACAGGGCCATTATGGAACTAGGAGAACACCATGTAATTGGAAGACCGCCATATAACTGGAAGAACACCATGCAATTAGAAGGTGGCCATGCAACTGGAAGACCGCCATGAAACGAGATGACCACCATGCAACTGGAAAAACCAACCATACACCAATAAGACCAACATATAACTGGAAGACCACCATGAATCTAGGAAACCACCATGCAATTGAATGACCACTATGAAACTGGAAGATCACCATAAAACTGAAAGATAACCATGGAACTGGAAGACCATCAAGAAATTAGAATGCCACCATGCAACCGGAAGACCACCATGAAACTGGAAGACCATCATGAAACTAGAGGACAACCTTGCAACTAGAGGACCGCCATACAACTAGAGAACCATGATGCAACTAAAAGACCATCATTTAACCGGAAGACCAATATGAAACTAGAAAAATACCATGTATTTGGAAGACCACCATAAAATTATTGGACTGCCATGCAACTGCAAAACCATTATGTAACTAGGAGAACACCATGTAATTGGAAGACCGCCATATAACTGGAAGACCACCATGCAATTGGAAGGTGGCCATGCAACTGGAAGACCGCCATGAAACAAGAGGACCACCATGCAACTGGAAAAACCAACCATACACCAATAAGACAAACATATAACTGGAAGACCACCATGAAACTCGGAAACCACCATGCAATTGGATGACCACCATGAAACTGGAAGATCACCATACAACTGAAAGATAACCATTGAACTGGAAGACCATCAAGAAATTAGAATGCCACCATGCAACTGGAAGATAACCATGGAACTGGAAGATCATCAAGAATCTTGAATGCCATCATGCAACTGCAATACCACCATGAAACTAGAGAACCACCATGCAACTAGAAGACCACCATGCAACTAAAAGGCCACCACATAACTGGAAGACCACCATGCAATTGGAAGTTGACCATGCAACTGGAAGGCCACCATGAAACCACAGTGCACAATTCAAGACCACCATTAAACTACAGGACCAACTTGCAACTGGAAAACCACCATACAATTAGAAGATGAAATGAAACTGGAAGACCACCATGTAAATAGAAGAACACCATGCAACTGGAAAATCACCATGAAATTAGAGGACCACCGTGTAACTGGAAAACCACTATGCAACTGGAAGATGACCATACAGCTGGAAGACCACCAAGAAACTGGATTTCAACCTTTGGCGTGTGCGAGTCATCCAGTGTAAAAATCCAAAACTTTCTCTGTTTAAAAGTTTACGCCAGTGATATTATTGATTTAAATATTGGATTTCTTCCCAGAAAGCAGTTATGAATATTCATATAATAAGCTTAGCCCCGCCTCTATAAGTAAATATTGTGACACTTTGTTTCATTCTCTTTCTTTTTCCTCTTCCCCTCCCTATATCTCTCCCAGCTCTATAGGTCTTCAGCTGCTCAGGGGTCTCTGGTATCAGCTGCTCAGGGGTCTCTGGTATCGGCTGCTCGGGGTCTCTGGTATCGGCTGCTCAGGTGTCTCTGGTATCAGCTGTAGGGGTCTTGGTTTTTGGATGCTCAGGAGTCTCTGGTATCAGCTGCTCCAGGGATCTCTGGTATCGGCTCCTCAGGAGTCTCTGGTATCAGGTGCTCAGGGGTCTCTGGTATCGGCGATCAGGGGGTCTCTGGTATCGGCTGGCACAGTGGTCTCTGTATCAAGCTGCTCAGGGGTCTCTGGTATCGGTGCTCAGGTGTCTATGGTATCGGGTGCTAGGGGTCTCTGGTATCAGCTCTCTGGGTCTCTGGTATCAGCTGCTCAGGGGTCTCTGGTATCGGCTGCTCAGAGGTCTCTGGTATCGCTGATCAGGGTATTCTGTGGTATCGGCTGCTCAGGGGTCTCTGGTATCGCTGATCAGGGGTCTTTGGTATCGGCTGATCAGGGGTCTCTGGTATCAGCTGCTCAGGGGTCTCTGGTATCGGCTGCTCAGGGAACTCTGGTATCGGCCGCTCAGGGGTCTCTGGTGTTGGCCGCTCAGGGGTCACTGGTGTTGGCCGCTCAGGGGTCTCCTTGGGCGTGGGCTGCCCAGGGGTCTCTCTTATCGGCTGATCAGGGGTCTTTGGTATCGGCTGATCAGGGGTCTCTGGTATCGGCCGCTCAGGGGTCTCTGGTGTTGGCCGCTCAGGGGTCTCTGGCGTGGGCTGCCCAGGGGTCTCTGATATCGGCTGCTCAGGGGTCTCTGGTGTTGGCCGCTCAGGGGTCTCTGGTGTGGGCTGCCCAGGGGTCTCTGGTATCGGCTGCTCAGGGGTCTCTGGTATCGGCTCCTCGGAGGTCTCTGGTATCGGTGTCGGGGGTCTTGGATCGGTGTCGGGGGTCTCTGGTATGCGTGCTCAGGAGTCTCTGTTATCAGCTGCTCAGGGGTCTCTGGTATCGGCCGCTAAGGGGTCTCTGGTATCAGCTGCACAGGGATCTCTGGTATCAGCTGCGCACCTTTTTTTTTCCTTTTTGCTTCTGGGGGTCTCTGGTATCAGCGGTTCAGGAGTTCTGGTAGCGGCTGATCAGGGTCTTGGTACCAGTGATCAGGGGTCTGGTATCAGCTGCTCTGGGGTTCTGGTATCAGCTGATCAGGGGTATCCTGGTATCGGTTGCTCAGTGGTCTCTTGGTATCAGCTGCTAGGGAATCTCTGGTATCGTGCTAGGGGTCTCTGGGTATCGGCTGCTTGGGGTCTTGGTATCAGCTGCTCAGGGGTCTCTGGTATCAGCTGCTCAGGGGTCTCTGGTATCGGCTGCTCAGTGGTCTCTGGTATCGCTGATCAGGGGTCTTTGGTATCGGCTGCTCTGGGTTCTGTGTTATCGCTGATCTGGGGTCTTTGGTATCGGCTGATCAGGGGTCTCTGGTATCAGCTGCTCAGGGGTCTCTGGTATCGGCTGCTCAGGGGTCTCTGGTATCGGCTGCTCAGGGGTCTCTGGTATCGGCTGCTCAGTGGTCTCTGGTATCGGCTGCTCAGAGGTCTCTGGTGTTGGCCGCTCAGGGGTCACTGGTGTTGGCCGCTCAGGGGTCTCTGGCCTGGGCTGCCCAGGGGTCTCTTGTATCGGCTGATCAGGGGTCTATGGTATCGGCTGATCAGGGGTCTCTGGTATCGGCCGCTCAGGGGTCTCTGGTGTTGGCCGCTCAGGGGTCTCTGGCGTGGGCTGCCCAGGGGTCTCTGATATCGGCTGCTCAGGGGTCTCTGGTGTTGGCCGCTCAGGGGTCTCTGGTATAGGCTGCCCAGGGGTCTCTGGTATCGGCTGCTCAGGGGTCTCTGGTACCGGCTGCTAAGGGTTCTCTGATATCAGCTGCTCAGGAGTTTCTGGTATCACTTGCTCAAGGGTCTCTGGTATCGGCTGCTCAGGGGTCTCTGGTATCGGCTGCTCAGGGGTCTCTGGTATCAGCTGCTCAGGGGTCTCTGGTATCAGCTGCTCAGGGGTCTCTGGTATCGGCTGCTCAGGGGTCTCTGGTATCGGCTGCTCAGGGGTCTCTGGTATCGGCTGCTCAGGGGTCTCTGGTATCGGCTGCTCGGGGGTCTCTGGTATCAGCTGCTCAGGGGTCTCTGGTATCGGCTGCTCAGGGGTCTCTGGTATCGGCTGCTCAGGGGTCTCTGGTATCAGCTGCTCAGGGGTCTCTGGTATCAGCTGCTCAGGGGTCTCTGGTATCGGATGCCCGGGGGTCTCTGGTCTTGGTGGCTCAGGGGTCTCTGGTATCGGCTGCTCATGGGTCTCTGGTATTGGCTGCTCAGGGGTCTCTGCTATCAGCTGCTCGGGGGTCTCTGGTATCGGCTGCTCAGGGGTCTCTGGTATTGGCTGCTCAGGGGTCTCTGGTATCAGCTTCTCAGGGGTCTCTGGTATCGGCTGCTTGGGGGTCTCTTGTATCGGCTGCTCGGGGGTCTCTGGTATCGGCTGCTCAGGGGTCTCTGGTATCGGCTGCTCTGGGGTCTCTGGTATCGGCTGCTCAGGGGTCTCTGGTATCGGCTGCTCAGGGGTCTCTGGTATCTGCTGCTCAGGGGTCTCTGGTATCGGCTGCTCAGGGGTCTCTGGTATCTGCTGCTCAGGGGTCTCTGGTATCGGCTGCTCAGGGGTCTCTGGTATCAGCTGCTCAGGGGTCTCTGGTACCGGCTGCTCAGGGGTTTCTGGTAATCGGTGCTCAGGGGTCTCTGGTATCGGCGTGCTCAGGGCGTCCTCTGGTATCGGCTGATCAGTGGTCTCTGGTATCAGCTGTCAGGGGTTGCTGGTATCAGCTGCTCAAGGAGTCTATGGTTTCGGCTGCTTAGGGGTCGCTGGGAGCGGTGCGCAGGAGGCTCTGGGTAGCAGTGCTGCAGGTCTCTGGTAGCGGCTGCCGCTGGGATCTATGGTTTATGCTGCACGGGGTCTCGGGGACCAGCGGCGCTGGGGTCTCTGGGTGCAGATGCCGCAAGGGGTGCGCGGGGAGAGGGGGGGGGGTGGCGTGGGGGTGGGAGTATTTTGGTGTAGATTTTATTTATGTTTTTTTAAAAATAAATTTAAAAATCTTAAAAAAATAAAATTAAAAAATAAAAAATTTTTTTTTAAAATAAAAAAAAAATATTTTTTTAATTTTTAATATTTTAATTTATTTTAAATTTAAATAAATTTTTCTTTTTTTAAAAAGATTTTTTTTTTTTTTTAGGCTGCTCAGGGGCTCTCTGGTATCCGTGATCAGGTGTACTCTGGTATCGGCTGCTCAGGGGTCTCTGGTATCGGCTGCTCAGGGGTCTCTGGTGTCGGCTGCTCAGGGGTCTCTGGTATCGGCTACTCAGGGGTCTCTGGGATCTGCTGCTCAGGGGTCTCTGATATCGGCTGCTCAGGGGTCTCTGCTATCAGCTGCTCAGGGGTCTATGGTTCTGGCTGCTCAGACGTCTCTGGTATCGGCCGTGGTTACTTCATGGTAGGACTAGTCAGACACATTCATCCCTCTGGCAGTCGGGGCTCCACAAGGTGGATCTCAAAACCTGACGCATAAAGGAGGAGAAACAAAATGGACAAGAATAAAAGAAAAAGTCAGACCCAAATTTTTAGGAAACCTCCAGATACAAATCATCTTTACAATCAGCAAGTGGAATAAGTACTGAACATGTCACCAATTTTCTAAGTAAATCTATTGCAAAGTGTATTAAATGATATTCACCCAATGTCGGCAAAAACCTCCAAAAGCACAAGGTAAATATATCAAACCATGCATGTCCAGAAATAATGTGTAATATTGAGAAATAACTCAGGGAAAAAGTATGGAACGCGCTTCCTGAAATGTATTCAATACTTGGTACAAAAGACTTTGTTGGTGCTGACGCCTCCTGTATGGAGAAACTAGTTGCGTCACTGCTCAGGGGGGATCACGGCCCATTCTTCCATACAAACACTTTTTCACACCTTTGGGAAAAAAATTTCCCTGGGGCCCTTCTATGAACTCTAGGCTCTGGTTCCCTCCACATATTTTCTATTGGATTCAGCTCAGGTGATCGGCTCAGCCATTCTAGCAGCTTTATCTTCTCTCTCTGATACAATGGGGAGTTTCCTGTGTGTTTGGGATCATTGCTGAAATGTCCACCCTTGTTTTCTCTTCATCCTCTTGGTAGATGGAGCAGATCTGTATCTAGAAGATCTCGGTACATTTGTCTATTTATTCTTCCATCAATGACATAAAGTTTGTCCCCGCTATGATGTTCCCCCAGAGCCGTATGCTACAGCTCCCAACATGATGCTCACCCAGAGCCATATGCTGCAGCCCCCACCATGATGTTCCCACCTCCACACTGCACTGTTGGGGTTTTTGGAGTGATGCCTTTTGGCCTCCAAACATGGTGTGTATTTTTGTATCCAAAGAATTGAATGTCAGTCTCATCTGACCAGAATATATTCTCCCAGTATTTCAGTCTAAATGTAGTTTAGCAAACTTTAAACACACTTGAACATGCTTTTTGTTCAGCAATGGAGTCATGCACGGTTAATGTACATACAGGCCATGGAGGGTAAATGTACATACAGGCCATGTAGGGTGAGCGTGCATGAAGGCTATGGTGGGTGAGCATGCATACAGGCCATGGAGGGTGCATGTGCATGGAACCCATGTAAGGTGAGCATGCATACAGGCCACGGAGGGTAAGCGCGCATACAGTCCATGGTTGGGGAGTATGTATACAGGTCGAGAAGGGTGAGCGTGTATACAGGCCATGATAGGTGAGCGTGCATAAAGGCCATGAAGGGTGAGTGTGTATACAGATCAAGAAGGATAAGTATATTACTTATTGTTGTATCTCCTGATTCCAGGTCTTTCTGTAGCTCTCCACACATGTCCTTGACACTTGGACAACTCTTCTGATAATTCTCTTCACTCCTCTGTCTGAAATCATGAGGAGAGCACCTGGTTGTGCTAAATTTTTAGTTAAATGATGTCCTTTCCACTTCCGAATTATGGACTCAACTGTGCTCACTGGTAGAGATGAGCGAACAGTAAAATGTTCTAATTCGAGTATAACTTAGAACAGTAGTGGTGTTCGTTTCGAGGTTTGAGTTGAACTCAAACTTGAACCCCATTAAAGTCAATGGGAGAAGATATTCGGGTTAATTTTTATACCTATACAGGTGAGGAGAAGCTGGAATCATCCATATCTGTAACTGGATATGGGGAACAACGTAGTGAAGATAATTTGTCTCTAAGAGTCACAGAAAAAACTGAGAGGCTAAAACACATCATTCCTTTCAATGGCTAACTGAAAAGATGAGGACAGCTTGTAAGCAGGGGTGTAGTTATAGGGGGTGCAGCGGTAGCAGCTGCTACAGGGCCCTGCATCCTGAGGGGGCTCAAAAGCCCCTTTGACACATAAGAAGACACCGGTATTGAAAATGGCACATGATAACTGGCAGCGGTGCCAATAGGACAGTATGGGCAGTACTCCTGTCAGGGGCTCTAATCACAAAAGGGCCCACTGATATGTTAAAAAATAGGAATTAGTAATGGGTGGGGGCCCCAATTGATTTGGCTGTATGGGGCCCTGAAACGGTTAATAGCTGACTGTTGGCAGCCCTGGTAACGGGGGTGGAGGGGGACCCATTTCACTTTTTGCACCAGAGCCCAATAACTTAATCTTTTGAAATGCCTTCTGACCCCAACCGCTTTGTGTGATCAAAGAGCTCCACAGAATATGGATTATTTGGAGTGGTCTGTATATTGGGTTGTGACATTCGGCCCCCGTGTTGCTCGTTTGGCTGTTTAAAATGAAGACACTTGTGGCTGTGACTGAAGGAAGAGGAGAAAAAACCGTGGTGCAGGCTTGTTCCCAAATGAAAACAGATTGGCGACGTGTTCATTGAGACACCGGGGAACTGAGCAAGCGATGGGTCCTGCAACTGACGAGTGCTTGTTGGGGTTTTTGCCCCCAAGCACGGAAAGGGAATGCCTTGTCTTTCCCTCTAGCTCCATTCCTAGCTTCCCCTTTGCCCCTTACCCCCTTTTTTTTTTCTCCATGTTTAAAAGCTCTACGTGGGGTAAAAGATAATGTAATAAAAAAGGGGGGGAAAGGAAGTGTATGTATATGTGGACCTTAATGCACTGGAAATTTTTCAGATTATGTGGACTTAAAACCTGGCAAAAAAATCCAAAAGTAGTCCAATCACAAATAAAAAATTTTTTTTAACAATACCAAAAAGAAAAATTCCCTCTAAAAAATAATTTAATTTTTAAAATTTTTAAAAAACCCTATCCAGTAATTACAACAAACTCAAAAAATGTAATAAACCATAATGTGGGGGAAAATATCCCTATGCACTTAAAGAACAATAAGGGCCTTCCTAAAAAAATCCCTACTCAGGCACCTATTATTGTCCCACAGCAGAAAACCCCGCCCCAAAAGGGCACCCCACAAAAAGGGGGGCCCTATTACACCCTAAAAAAGCCCCTTAAAGTTTTTAAAAAAAAACCGAATGGGGGGAAAAGAAAGATAAATTCCAAATATAGGTGTAAATAGTAGCCCCGTTTGTAACGAATGCTGGTAGTGGAACCCCGTGACCACCGAAAGCGTTTTTGTAAGCCGTCCCAGGGGGGGAGTCTAAGTAGAACCCTTTTTCACCAGAGCCCGCCGAAAAGGGGGAGGGAAATTGCTGCGGCGAAAACTCCAGGGCGCCCCAATGGGTGACTTGTTTGCGGGGGCGCCAAGGAGTGCGGGTACAGAATCGGAGGCGTAGGCGGAGTCGGGGACGGCAGGAGGTCGGGGGCAGGGGGGCAACGGTTGTGGTCAGGATTCAGAGCAAAAAAGGTTCGGTACAGGGAAAAGAAGGCAACAGGCAGAAGACCCTTTCAAAAAGGCTGAACGCACAAAAGATCCGGAAAAGGTGCCCCGGAAGGAAAGGTGTTAAATAGGGTCACCTGCCAGCCTTAACCAAAAAAGGGCGTACGGGCCCTTTAAATCCCCCAGACCGGCACCGCACGCCGCCCGGCCCGGAGGACAGTGGGCTCGGGAAGCGCAGGAAGGTAAGGGGAACCGGGACCCGACCCGGGACCGGCAGGGGCCGCGGGGACCGACGGGGGACGCACGAGTTCGCCCCGCAGCCCGGGGGGGGCTGGGGACCACCCTTTACAAAACCCTTCAAAAACTACAAAGTACTGGAAAAATCACAATACCATACAGGGAAGATAGTAGATTGTTAAAAGAATGCACGTTTTTAAATGGAGTATGGTATAAAAAAACTATGGGCCCCAACTCGCGTTTTATCCCAACCTAGGGAAATTTTCAATGGTAAGAAACTAACCAAACCCCTGTAGTCCAAAAGCAAATCAAAAATCAACACGATACAGAACCTGATCAACGACTTTAAACATTGGATCATCAAATCAGGCTGGTGTGCCTGAACATCAATGGGAGAATGATGTACTCCACGGTGGGTGCTCCTTTAGTGTAAGGTGATAGATGGTGGGACATTTGGAATTTATCTTTCTTTCCCTCATTCTGGTTTTTACACTAGTTTTAAGGGACTTTGTAGGGTGTAATAGAGGCCCACTTTTTGTGGGGTCGCCCTTTTCGGGGCGGGTTCTCTGCTGTGGGACAATAATAGGTGCCTGAGTAGGGATTTGATAGGATAGGACAGGCCCTATATTGTTCTTTACGTGCATAGGGATATGTGTCCCTCACTATTATGGTTTATATATATTTTCTGAGTTTGTTGTACATTACCTGGATAGGGTATTAAATATTATAAATTAAAAGTTATTTTTTAGAGGAATTATTCTTCTTGGATATTGTGGACTTAAAATCTGGCAAAATTACACTTTTTGGCATATAATAAGATTTAGCCACAGAGAGAACACTATTTCCTGGATATATATCGGTATGACAATAAAACACGGTATATTTGAAGGGTATTTCACCTCCAAAACTGTCAAAAATGAAGTTTTCTCCACTAAAATTAATTTTCACCAACCAACCACTATTTAGAATGTATTTCTTTGTTTAGTAGAATTTGAGACCTTGTGTTATAAAATGATTTCACCCCCAATACTGCAAAAACAGAATTTTTGGGCACTGAGTATGATTTAGCAAATCCAAGCACTCTGTATAATATATATCCATGTATATGACATTTAGGCATTATATGAGCCTGCAAATGCCGCTAAATAACAGCTTCTGTGTGTGGGGAAAGATGCAGCCTGCAATACCAAACTCCCTAACTCTTGCTGTCTATGGAGAGGAAAATGCTATCTAACTAAGTCTTGATTCCCTAAGCTTGCTGCACCCCCCCCCCCAACTAACTACCTAACTAATCTAAAGAGCAGCTTTTCCAGTCTGTACAGTACAGAGCATGAGCTGAAAATGGTGTTTACAAGGCAATACAGTGAAATATATATAACAGGGTCATGTGATTTTAGTAGCCAATGAGAGCTCTACACCTCACCAATGATGTTTTTGACACTTCTCTGTGCTCTGCACTGATTGGATGGCTGCCAAAAGTGTAGAAAGGCGCTGAAAACTTCAAATTAAAATGGCTTGTCAAACTCGATCACTTACTCGAACGAACAGTAAAATGTTCAGTTTGAGTTCAAGAAAATCGAGATGTTTGACTCAAACTTAACTTTTCTCAAATAGTTCAATCAACATTACTCACTGAAGCCTTCAGCAGTTTAGAAATTCTTCTGTAACCAATGCCATCAATATGTTTTCAGTAATAAGGTTGTGAAGGTCTTGAGATAGCTCAGTGGTTTTACCCATCATGTGATCTCTCTTGTGTGGCACCTTGGTAATAGAACAGCTTTTTATAGGCATCAGTTGAATCAGCTGATATTATTTCTCTCTAAGTGGCAGGATTGTTTCCTAATTACTAATAGATTTTAGCTGGTATTATAACTTTCCAGGGCTTTTTGCAACTCTCTGTCTTCATGTCTTCAAAACTTGTTCCCTGTGTCATTTTTAATTATTACCCAGAACTTAATTTGTGAACCTCTATGTATTTCTTTTCCTGTGTGGATAGGAAGGGTTGTTTTCTCTATCTGAGGAGAATTTCATGTTAATAGCACCTTTAGAAATAGATTTACGTAGAAAATTGATGACGTGTTCAATACCTATTTCACGCACTGTACGAGATTGATAGATAAATAAAAGATAGATAGACATCTATCTGTTACCTATTCCATATCTATCTATCTATCTATCTATCTATCTATCTATCTATCTTTCTATCTATCTATCTATCTAAATCATATCTATCTCTCATATCTAGTTTATATCATATCTAGCTTTCTATCTACAGTATCTATCTATCTATCTATCTATCTATCTATCTATCTATCTATCTATCTGTCTCATATCTGTGTATGTATTTATCACAATTATCTATCATCTATCTATCTATCTCATATATATCTATATATCTATCTATACAGCTATCTATTTCTCTGTTACGACAAGGCCTAGGTGCCAACCGGTTATCAGATTCTTGTGTAGCCAGTGGATGATGTCATGACGGGTGAACATGAGCCACAGACAGGTGTAGTTTTGGCATGCATGGTAAGCTCATTTATTTATGTCCTATGAAGGGACTTTCCTCAGGGTGTATCAGCATCATCTTCATTGGTCATAACCGAGTCTACCTGGCCGGTCTCCACCAGGAGCGCATCCTTATCTTACTTTAATCTAAAGCTTCCATAAGACTCTCAATTTCTATATTTCTGTCAAGTCATTCAGGTTGGCAGTCAGCCCGGCGCCATCTTCTCCCAGAGATTCACAGGTAACAGGTAAATCCTGTACTGAAGCCCAGAATAGGAAATATTCACTGACGCCAAAGGCGTCATTCTAAGGATTCTATTTGGAATCCAACCAGTATTATACACTTGCTTTCCAGTTTTCTCCATATTTATATTTCTGTCACGGTTTTCGGATTCCAGGCACCCTATTCAGTAAAGCAGTGCTGTTCTGGTGGATTATAGATCATGTTCTAAGCTTTGTGATCGGATTTTAGATTTAAAACCCAAAATCAGTAAATCCAAGCTGTGTAGATTACAGCTTGGATTTTCTATTCAGATCTATGGAGATGGTTTAGAAGACTGTAAATATTGAAACCTCTTAGAAATCCAACTGTAAACCAGTTCTGTGTAGACGTAGAATTAATATAGATAAAAAAAAAACCTGCACGTACTCAAACCCAAGATAAACACCAAACAGTGAAGGGCAAAGGCCAATAATGGGACAATGGACAAAAATCTATCACGGGAGGGAGAGACACTGAGAAATAAAGGGAATAACTATAAAAAACAAACTAATCCCTAACAAATAGTATAAACCTCATGGAGGGAGAAAACAGTAATGAGTGGATGGAATAGAAACTCCCTCCTCAGTAGTTTTCATTTTCTGGTGACAAAATTGATTCAATTCCTAACTCTATAACCTCCATCAGGTGTAGAAATGGCGACAATTGCCCTGAATTATTATCTCATTAGTCTGTTGATGAACATCTTTCTTGTTGACCGGTGTACTCCGCTGACCCTCGATGTGTCGGCTCTGTATACAAACATTTCTCATTCTTGTGGCATGTGGAAAAGTGTCTCGGGGACGACCCGGAAATATTATTGTTACAGCATTCTTTTCTTTTACAAGGGCTTAAGTTTATTCTTCATAACAATTGTTTTCTCTATAAAGGTACAATCAAGATCTGTGGTACCGCTATGGGTACGCGGGTCGCACCTTCCTATGCAAATATTTTCATGGCCATTTTTGGAACTGAGTTTATTTATTTTAGTCTACATTTTGTCATCATATATCCCTATGAGAGGTATATTAATGATCCTTTTATTATTTGGAAGGGTTTCCCGGAGCTCATTCCTACTTTTGTACACCACCTCAACACAAATTACTGGGGCATTTCTTTTGTTGCTAACATGGATTCCTAAAGTATGGAATTCTTGGACCTCAAGATTTCTATTCAAAACCAAAAATTTGTTACTTTCATTCACTACAAAACTATTGATCAAAATAATTACCTGCGTAGTAACGACTATCGACCATGGAAAGAAAATATCCCCTATGGGCAGTTTAGGTGAATGTGCAAAACCTGTTCAGAACATTCTACATTTTTTGAACAATCAAAATTTATTTCACAAAGCAATATGCAAAAAAAACTCAGTCAAAACGCTTTTGTCAGAGTCAATCTTTTTAGCCAACAAGACTTTCTCTCTAAGAATAACGCAGGTTCTATCAAGAAACGAGGGAAGTGCAAAGAAACCATTAAAAAATAGAATTTATTGCTTAATATAAAACCTCCCACACTATCAAAAACAATATAATACAATTCCATAGGAATCTATGTCCTCTGTTACCCCTTCCCCACCATCCATTTATAGCTTTTAGAAGACCTCCAAAAATCTGATGTCATCCAGCTTGATCAAACAACACTGTAGGAATACAGACGCCCTTAAGATCTCTAATGGGAGTTATCCATGACTGACCCCAACTGTCTCTGTTGTGAGAGTAGATGTCAAGTGGATGCAAATATTTCCAATACAACAAATGAATCCTTCAACATCCCTGGAACCTGAGCTGTAAATGTCAATTTGTTATCTACTTTATTGAATGCGTCTGTAAAGCACAATATGTTGGTCGCACGACCCAGACTCTACTCGCCAGATTTTGCGGCCATCGTACAGGTAGTAGGAAAGGTGACATTAGACAGAGCGGAGCCTGACATGTGGCCGAATCCCACAACAAAGGTCTGAGCTCTAAAGAAATCCTCCCGATCAATTATATCACTGTAAACACTGCCTGAGGAGCTGGTCACAGCAGGAACAGTAGAGAGTTTCAAGAAAGGCTTAGATACCTACCTGGAACTAAAGAATATTAATGCGTATGTAGCTAGGTAAAATTCTGGATCCTGGCTGGTGGAGGCTCTGGGGTCAGAGATAGGGTCTCCGCTGGAGCAGATTGGTTCTTGCCTTGTGGGTTTCAGGGCATTAACCAGTGGGGATGCTTGAAATCCTTGTCTCCCTCTCTTCACCCACTTTTTCCCCACCCTTGGTTAAACTTGATGGACACGTGTCTTTTTTCAACCATACTATTTAACTATGTAAACACAGTAAACAGATTCCAATGGCTTCAGAAGCGAGAGGTTTCCTGGATGTTCAGGCTACGGTTACACCCTGGAGCCTGAATGAGATGGAAGACCTGATTTACTAGTGGTCACAACAATGTTGCTGTTATGTTACTATCTGTATAGTGTCCTTACTATATGTTACTATTAATATAATATATCTAATATGTTATTATTTGTATAGTATATTTACTATATGTTACCAGGTGTATAGTGTATGTACTATATGTTACCATGTGTATCGTGTATTTACTATGTTACCATGTGTATAGTGTATGTACTATATGTTACCATGTGTATAGTGTATGTACTATATGTTACCATGTGTATCGTGTATTTACTATATGTTACCATGTGTATAGTGTATGTACTATATGTTGCCATGTGTATAGTGTATGTACTATATGTTACCATGTGGATAGTGTATGTACTTCTCACTTTAATGGTTACAAGGATCATTTTGATTGGTGGATGTCAGGTCCAGCCCTCTTGAGACCATGATCACTAATTGTCAATCATGCGTTTAAATGTTACTGTTCCTCCTGGCTTATCCACCTCCTGATGACACACCGGTGCTGGCGTGAAATGCGTCGAGTTTTATCTCTTTTGTTGTTTTAACAAATTACATTTAAGCTTTTAAGTGATGTTACTTTAATGTAGTGATCATTTCCCTAATCCTGTGGATGTGAGCGTCGGGGCTAAATTACAGTGTTTCTGTCTATATATCTATGTATGTACCTCATATCTATCTATCTCCTATCTATCTACCCCTCTATCTATCTCATATCTATTTATCTATCTCATATTTATCTATGTATCTATCTGAAGTGCCGTATACCGGCACTTCATCAGGGGCATAATGCCCCTGATGAAGTGCCGGTATTCGGCCACGAAACGCGTAGGGCTTTATATTGTTTTTAAACAATAAATCTTTCTTATTCCTAACCTGGAGCATTTCCCATACTTCAAGCCACTCGTGCGCCGCACGTCCTTTTTTTCCAGGTAAAGGATCGCAGGCTGCCGTGGTTCAGAGCTATAAACGGAGCTCTCTTAATAATATATCTACACGAGTGTTGTGCCCCTATTTGAATTGCACAACTTATACAGGTGAGCACATAACTGCACATGCAACTGCAAACCTTGTTACATCAGACTTCACTATTGTGCGCCCTTTTGTGTCTCCTTTTTTCTTTTTAATTATTTTATCTATCTATCCCATACCTATCTATCTATCTATCATATCTATCTATCTATCTATCTATCTATCTATCTATCTATCTCCTATCTATCTATCTATCTCTATCTATCTATCTATCTATCTATCTATCTATCCCATATACCTATCTATCTATCTATCTATCTATCTATCTATCTATCTATCTATCTATCTATTTCCTATCTATCTATCTATCTATCTACTATCTATTCTATCTATATCTATCTATCATCATATCTATCTATCTATCTATCTATATCTATCTATCTATATCTACTACTATCTATCTCTATCTATCTTTATCTATCTATCTATCTATCCCATACCTATCTATCTATCTATCTATCTACCTATCTATCTATCTATCTATCTATCTATTTCCTATCTATCTATCTATTCCTATCTATCTATCTATCTATCTATCTATCTATCCTACTCTATATATCTATCCATACCCTATCTATCTATCTTCCCTATCACATCTCCTATCTATCTATCTATCTATCTATCTATCTATCAATCTATCTCATATCTATCTATCTATCTATCTATCTATCTATCTATCTATCTCATTAGCTCAACTGATTCATTTGCACCTCAAGGTCTGATACACTTCAGTTCTTACATCCAGGATACTTTATGTCTGTTTAGAATCTGGAACCTATTCAGTTTCCTGGCAGAAACTGGGAGTGAATTTAATAGCTTTATTATCCCTATTAAGACCTTGTGCACAGGGTCGTGATACACTTTGGCTGATTTCCTCTCCTGTAATGCCGACTCTATGGCCTCACAGATGTGCATGTACTGTGTGAGAGGTTCTTCCAATGTACTGCATGTTGTAGACACATTCTATGAAGCAGATTACAGATCTATGTTAGCAATTCAAATTTAAAAAATATGAAAAACTTTGTAGCATTAGAGACAATTTATCAGTGGTGCAGACGGTTTAGCAGTGCAGACAATTAGGTGCTAAGGATAGTGTCCTCTTACATCATTATGGTCTATCTGGCATGCTGTCTGATGAGGCTGACCACTATGGAAATGGAGATAACTATTCCTGTCACCTATTTCAATGTGTGTAGGAGTTTTAACGCATTCACGTTCCTTTTTTTCCTCCTCGCCTTCCATAACTTTTTTTATTTTTTCCTCTACATAAATAAATGAGGGCTTTCAAATTAGAAGTTGGGCAAAATGTGAAAAAAACGTACTTGTCCCCTTTTTGTGGGATTTTATTTTCACGCTGTGAAATCTACGGTATACATGATGTGTTATCTGTATTCTATGGGTTGATACAAATATGCCGATACCAAACATGTAGGGTTTTTATTATGTTTTGGTAGTTGTATAAAAAAATCCAAACATTTTCTATTTTTCACATTTTTGCTGCAGCGCCATTTAGTGCAACCAATAACTTTTTTTGTACTTCTACCTCTGGACTTGAGTGAGGGCATTTTTTGAGGGCTGAAGTGAAATTTTTACTGGCACCAGATTGGATACATGCAACTTTTTTGCGACTTTTATTCCAATTTTTAGGGTATGTGAAATGACCCCAAAACCACATTCTTTTGCTTCTACAGTGTTCAGCTTACAGGAATAAATGAAGGTAGATTTTGATAGATCGGACTTTTACAGATGCAGCGATACCAAATATGTGCAACCTTTTAATTATTTTATTTGTAAAATAGGGGGGGTTATTTGAACTTTTAATATCTTTTTTTTTCTACACTTTAAAACTTTTTTGTTTACTTTAACTTTGAGTCCCCCTAGGGTGCTTCATCACTAGGGACTGTGATCATTAATACAGTCTATTGCATTGTAATACACTGCAATAGGGTGTACCAATATGGCGGTTTTACTACTTCCTGTCTGGGGCAGGAAGTAGTAAAACAGAAAACGTGGCAGCAATGGAAACCTTCCAGCTGCCATGTTAACCGGTTGGGGACGAACAATTTTGCTGTAGAAGCAACGATGGGAGTGAGAAATGGTGAGCAGGGGTTAAACAGTGTGGAATGGAGCCGACTCCATTCTGCACTGTTACCCACCAGTGTCAGCTGCATTTAGGGGTGTGATCCCACTATAAAGCCCCTTACCGCCTTCAGGATGTACTAGTATGTCCAGATGTGGTAACAGTTTAAACTCAAAAATTCTATAGTTGTGGGGTTACTGTCAGGGGAATAAAGTGATTTCTTAATAGTTCAGACTTAAACAAAAGTGTTTGCATTTTTCCAAACAGACCCAGAAGGTTTGTGTTTATGTCTCCAGTGTGACTGAATCATTAGGACAAACTAGTCTGTAATTAGTTGGCATTGCCCCTCCAATCTGTAATCACTGATAATACTCGTCTGTTTATATGTGTATGGCAGCAGGGATCTTTACTGTACAATTCCATCGTGTGCCATCACTTATCTCCTAGCCACTAATCAGATTACATTGTATTCATTAATTAGCTACAAAAATATTCACTGAAATTGTTTTAAAATGTTATATATTGCAAGCCAATTATAAATGTAACCAAAACAAAGATAAGGAAAGGTCGCCGCTTACGCACCAGGTTGTTGATTAAAAGTAACCAATTGTATTACGATCAGTGTGAGGTATGAAGTAATGATGAGGATGTATCATTATGTAGTATTCACGCCTCCAAATGAACCTCTATTAAAACCTGTATACATTAACCAAAATAAAGAATTTTGCTTCTAAAATCAACTTGATGTCAGCTGCCAACATAATGCGCATCTGTTCATGCTGATACAAATTTGAATACCGCACAGTGAGGGCTAAGTCACAGGTTTTAGGGCAACAACATTACTATGAGCATCAAATGAAATTCTCCAATTATTATCATTGTTAAAGGGGTTGTCTCACCATGTTGTTTCACTGAGCCATAAATGGCTTAAGTTATGCTTCCTGTCTCTTCCTGATCAGGCTGTGGGTGGTGCTAAAGCAGTGATTAGCACATCAGCTCCATATTCACAGTACTTCTAATTGCACTGACATGAGAGCAGGAGATCTTACCTATAGAGCAGAGAGCTTCAGAGCGCCTTTGTTTTTTGGAGATAACACACTCTGTTCTCAACCTGCCAGTGTCCTGTGTACTGCCCTGTGGTGACAACATGTCCTGCTTTCAGATAAGAGCAGAGAAGGTGAGAGCAGGACGGTAACCATAGAAACCTGTGTGCACTCAGATAAAATATCCTTTATCTCTTCAACAAAGTAACATAAACAAAGCAATATAATTGGAAAATGTCTTCATGTACCATCTCCTACATGTTGAAAACTAATCTTTGTACTGAGACAACCCCTTTAAGGTGGCAAACTTTTTGATCAAATCAGAAGGTCCTTTCCACATGATAAAAAGATCATCGATATATCTTGTCTACAAAGATATATGTTGTAACAATTCAGGTTTGGAATATACTCCTGCTCAAAGGTAGCCATAAATAATTCGTCATACATGGGTGTGATGCGCGTGCCCATGGCGGTGCCACGGATTTGACAGTAGAGAGTGTGATTATAGGTAAAATAGTAATTGTGGAAGACAAAAGATAATTCAATTTAAAAGAAAAGACATTTGTGCAGCTGAAATGTCAGGATCATAAACCAAAAAACTTTCTTACATTTGATACCCAAGTGGTGGGAGATAATAGTGTACAAGGCTGACTCATCTAGAAGACACAGTTGTAAGTGAATGGAGCTTGGGTTAGTTCTGCCATAAGTTGATCTGAGTCTTGTAGATAACTGTGTAAAGAAGTTGCATAGAGCTGTAAAAATACATCTCTATGATGTAAGAGTCGACTGCTGTGGAATTCATCCCGGAGATAATAGGTTTCCTGGGGTGAGGTGAGGATTTGTGCATTTTTGAAAAAAAAAAAAGGCTACTTTGGTTCTCTGATGACAATTACCTGTTTCTCTTCCTTGTCTATGACTCCTTGGGCGAATGCATCATTAAGGAAATTATGTAAATCAGGCATGAAAATCCAGACTTTCCTAATATGAAACCTCTGGCAGTCAGTGTAAAGCCTCCTGATGATAATAGTCATAGTCCATGATGACAAAGACAAATCTGATGACTATTTCCCTCTTGTTCTGGAGAGTTGTAGCGGCTGCTTGTTCTCCTTCCATAGTGAGTCAGATCTGTGGGATCATCTATAGCATCCCAGATACCAGATCATTCTAGGTTCTCTGTGAGTGAACTGGGTAGACCTTAGACTGGTTATTAGCTTTACATGAATACTGTGGGCTGGATTAGGAGAAAGCTTTGATTCCCCAAGAGACATTATTAAAGGGGTTATTTCACCTGGGATTTTCCCAGCTTTCTGGAAATATGGGAGTTTTTTTTTTAATTAGCTGTTTGTTTCTAAACAGACTCTGCATGATGATCACAACCCATCTCTCTTGTACACGTGCATGTTCCTGATGCTGCTATGGCCAGGGGCGTAGCTACAGGGGGTGCAGAGGTAACGGTTGCTACTGGGCCCTGGGGCTTTAGGAGGCCCTCTACCACATGAGGAGCTGCCAATATCATAAATGGTACATGGTAGGAGGGGGCCCTTTTATGGATTTTGCACTGGGGCCTTGGAGCTTTACGTTACACCTTTGACCATGGCAATATAACATTACCAAGCAGCATTCAGACGTCACACTCCAGAACTCATCATGCGCTAGAATGCATGTTCACAGAATTTCAACCCCGGCCATTTACTGTAATGCTAGGTTCCCAGCAACCTATTCTCGCTCAGCACAGGGTGGTCCAGCCTTAGCAATTGAAAAAGAAAAACAAAGACGAAATGGAGGGAAATTGTGAGCAAACAATAAAGTTTGGATTAATAATGCACATTGTAAAGTTTAAAAAAAAATAACTGGACTGAACCAATGAAGACCAAGGACTGAAGTGGGAAGAACCCTTTAAATACAATGGCCCAGATGTAGTGTAGTGTAGTGTGGCGCCATTAGTGTCTCACAGCACTTCATAAATGTGATACGTCATAAGACAAACTCCCCGTGCGCCAAAAAAGTGTCCTCACCCCGCCACTTAGAAAACGGCCTGAATAACAAAGCACAGACTGCGACACTTCATGGCATTAGAGCTACATTAATGTGTTATATTGTAAGAATTGTCATAGACGCCCCCTGAAGAGCGGCATAGATTAAAGTGGTGGACTTGTCGAATGGACTTATTCTTTTTGCCGCAAACTCTTTAGGAATATGTTGGATTTAGTGCGTGCAACTTTCACACCTCCGGGCTATTGTTGTTAGCTGTGCTAGATCCAATAACATTAATACTCGCACCAGCAGGGTTCATCACAAAATGTTAATTTTCTGATAAAAATATTGGAAATCTAAAAACAGATCAAAAGAAGAAAGATTCTGGATCCTTTCTCTATGGAATTCTCTGTAATTATTGGAGCAGGACCCTTCGTTGGTTTCCTGCTCTGCGCCCTCTACCATGAGTTTCCTTTTCCTCCAGTGATGATGTATAGACCACAGTGAGGACATCGTTTCTTCTGCTTCTTCTAAAAAAGGAACGGCCAAAGGTGAGGAAGGTTTTGTAGCCGGAGAATTTGTTCTATAGAACCTTCAGAAAGAGAAGTATTGATGTCAATAAGATTAATGAGGCCTCAGTGTCATTAGAAGAGGATGATATAGAAGAATATATTGTAAAGTGCTGCGGAATATGTTGGCGCTATATAAATAAAGATTATTATTATTATTATTATATTTAGAAGAATCTGTGGCTTCAGTGTGGGACAAAATTGTTCATATACTTTTTCAATAACTTTTTTGCTTTTCCACCTTTGGGCTCATTTATTATCGGATGAAGTGTAGATTATACTGGTGTCATTTTTGTATAGATGGGACTTTTTGATCACTTTTGATTCCAATATTTTGGGGTTTTAAATTTTGCTATATTTTACAAAATCGGACTTTTCCAAATTGATTATTGTTTGTTACTGTATTGCATCTGTTGTAGCATGGTTGTTACTTGATTGTATCTGTTATATCTTGTGTGTTACTGTATTGCATCTGTTGTATCTTGTTTGTTACTTTATTGTATGTGTTGTGTCTTGTTTGTTACTTTATTCTATCTGTTATATCTTGTTTGTTACTTTATTGTATCTGTTGTATCTTGTTTGTTACTTTATTGCATCTGTTGTATCTTGTTTGTTACTTTATTGTATCTGTTGTATCTTGTTTGTTACTTTATTGTATCTGTTGTATCTTGTTTGTTACTTTATTGCATCTGTTGTATCTTGTTTGTTACTTTATTGTATCTGTTGTATCTTGTTTGTTACTTTATTGTATCTGTTATTATTATTATTATTTATTTATAGCGCGGCCTTAGTTCCAGAGCTTGTACATTCGAGGTGGTTACATAAATGACATTGGTCAAACAAGTACAAGGTGATGATAAGTAACTAACAACTGGTCCAGAGGGAAAGAGGGCCCGGCCTGTGAGGGCTTACAATCTACAGGGGAGGGGTAAAGAGACAGAAGGTGAGGGACAGACATGTTTGTCGGGTAGTACAGTGGCAGCAGGGTTAATGTTGGTTATAGGCAAGCCTGAAGTGATAGATTTTCAGGTTACATTTGAGGCGGGTGAAGGTGGAGGAGAGTCTGATGTGTTGGGGCAGTGGGTTCCAGAGTGTGGGTGAAGCACGGGAGAAATCTTGGAGACGGTTGTGTGAGGAGGTGATAAGGGGAGAGCAGAGGAGAAGGTCCTGTGAGGAGCGGAGATTGCATGAGGGGAGATATCTGGAGATTAAGGCAGAGATGTATGGAGGGGAGAGGTTATGGAGAGCCTTGCAGGTCAAGGTTACTAACTGGAACTGGATTCGCTGGGCAATGGGCGGCCAGTGAAGGGATTGGCAGGGGTGAGAGGCAGAGGAGTAGCGAGGAGAGAGGTGAATCAGATGGGAAGCAGAGTTCAGGATGGTTTGGGGAGGAGCGAGGGTGCTACATGGGAGGCCACAGAGAAGGAGGTTGCAGTAGTCTAGGCTGGAGATGACAAGGGCATCGACTAGAATTTTTGTAGTATCAGGGTTAAGGAATGAGCGGATACGGGAGATATTTTTCAGGTGGAGGCGGCAGGCAGAGGTGAGGGCTTGGATGTGCGGTTTGAAGGACAGATTGGAGTCAAAGATTATCCCAAGGCAGCGGACTTGTGGAGCTGGTGAGAGAGTGTAGCCATTAACTGTGATAGAGAGATCAGGTGGAGGCATAGAGTGGGACGGTGGGAAGGTGGAAGATGGGAGGAGAAGAAGGAGGATATGGACAAACGACAGTCTGGGATCTGGGAGAGTACACAGGTCACAGGTGGTATTGAAAGCCAAGTGAAGCTATGAGCTGGACCAGGCCAAGGGTGTAGATAGACAAGAGTAGTGGGCCCAGGACTGACCCCTGGGGGACACCAACAGAGAGAGGGGTGGATGAGGAGACGAGGGATGTTGAAAACGAGTGAGATATAACCTGAATGTCCCGTTTCAGTATAGTGTAATGAGAGAGATCCAGAAAAGGGCCAAGTCCGTGATGAGGAGAGGCTTTATGGGAGGAGTGAATGGTTGACAGTGTCAAAGGCAGAGGACAAGTCTGTTTGTTAGTTTATTGTATCTGTTATATCTTGTTTGTTACTTTATTGTATCTGTGCACCTTGTTTGTTACTTTATTGTATCTGTTTTATCTTGTTTGCTACTTTATTGTATCTGATATATCTTGTTTGTTACTTTTAAAATTGTATCTGTTGTGTCTTGTTTGTTACTTTATTGTCAGGGGTTGATCTTGTTTGGGCTACTTTATTGTATCAGTATTCTTGTTTATACTTTATTGTATAATGTTTATGTCTTGTTTGTTACTTTATTGTATCTGTTATATCTTGTTTGTTACTTTATTGTATCTGTTATGTCTTGTTTGTTACTTTATTGTATCTGTTGTATCTTGTTTGTTACTTTATTGTATCTGTTGTATCTTGTTTGCTACTTTATTGTATCTGTTATATCTTGTTTGTTACTTTATTGTATCTGATATATCTTGATTTTCCTACAGGTTTATGTAAAGATTACACCAGTCTACAAATCTGGACTTTTTTTTTTCTGTATCTGGTTTGTAAGAGGGTGCATTTAACTAAATTTTGGATTCTGAATTCAGTGGTGAGATTATATTCTTTTTTTCACATCACGGATAATAGATACACCGCATTTATAATTCTAAAAGACATTAATGACACATTGACGAAATGAACCATTTATTTCAGCTACTAGAAGGTGAAATAAGGCTCAGACATGAAATTATCTGTTACATATTGACTGAACTATAAACTCTAACAAACCAAAGAGAACCTCAACCATATTAATACAAGGATTTACAAAGTTTTCAGCCAATTTCTTTTGACAAAATCTGATGAGGATGCTTGTGTTTTGTAAGGTGTCTCATCATCAGTCTCTCTCAACAGAAACCAATGGTAATCACCCATCATTGCAGAGTCCCAGGGTCCCTGGTAACATTGCTCCATAGAAGAATGTCTTGGTAAAAGCATTCACCTTGTTCATCACTCACATCAGCCAAGTTCTCAGGAAAATAGTCAACGCAGGAGTCAAAGGTATAGCTTTAAGTTATGGAGCCCTAGTGCAAAAAACGAAATGGGCCCTCAAGCTACCATGTGCCACTTATAATGCTGGTATCTCCTTATGTGGCAGGAGGGCTTTTGGTCCAGTTCAGGCTACAGGGCCCGGTGGCGACTGCTACCTCTGCAGCCCCTGCAGCTAAAGTGTAAAAACTGAATTTTCAAAGACCTTCTGCAACCCATGTTCTTGTAGTTCTCCGGTAGAATAGTAACTATGGAGACATAGTCACCATCTCTTCTGTTACCCAAAAGCCATAAACAATTACTTTGAAAGAAGACCGGGCTGATACCTCAAGATTCTTTAGCTCAGCATCAAAATTGGTTCTTCCTACAATTTCCTTATTTGAGCCCAACAAACCTGCCCTCCTTTAGCTTCATTCAAACTGGGAAATATTTCTCTCAAATGACTGATGGCCTCCCCTTCCTCATCAAGAGATTTTTCATCAAGTTCTTCATCAACCCCAACGTTAGTGAAAGCAAAATTATGTTACTTGTTTCTACCAATGGAGTATTATTCACATTTTCTTTTCCAACAAACGACAATCTCCGAGGCCTTACCTTGAATCAACTGTCCCAAAAATGAGAGAAATGTGCAAAGAGCCGACTAAACAGTCATAACACGACCGACTTGACAAACTGAGTCTCTGCCTCTCATAGTCAACAACCTTAATCTACCAATACCTTGCCATCTGTGGACTGTTTGTATGACGTCTTCCACTGCATTTTACATCCAAATAATTAATTATATCAGGCCATTAAGATTAATATAGACATTGATTTTACCATTTTAAAACAGAAGAAAGATGGAAAACATGTTACACTTAGAAAAAAGAAAGTATTTTATAATATCTCAAAAACCTTACGAGACACAACAATTCACAACAAGGCAAAAATACATATACATTGATGGATTTCAATGCAGAAGCAAAATGACTATTGACTAGTGTTATTTATGTTGTGAGGTTTCCTGAATCTGGATCTGACTTGTAGCTTTCACTTTCCTGCTCTCAGTTTCGTTTCTCCTCATTGATGTCGTCAGTGGCTTCTGAGCTCCACCTTGTGGAAGACGTCTGCTGCCCGGAGCCTCGACTGCCAGACAGATGAATGTGTGACTAATCCTACCATGAAGTAACCAGAAAAGAGATGACCCAGCTGATACCAGAGACCTCTGAATGACCGGTACAAGAGACCCCTGAGCAGCCGATACCAGAGACCCCTGAGCAGCCGATACCAGAGACCCCTGAGCAGCTGATACCAGAGACCCCTGAGCAGCCGATACCAGAGACCCCTGAGCAGCCGATACCAGAGACCCCTGAGCAGCTGATACCAGAGACCCCTGAGCAGCCGATACCAGAGACCCCTGAGCAGCTGATACCAGAGACCCCTGAGCAGCGAACACCAGAGACCCCTGAGCAGCCGATACCAGAGACCCCTGAGCAGCCGATACCAGAGACCCCTGAGCAGCCGATACCAGAGACCCCTGAGCAGCCGATACCAGAGACCCCTGAGCAGCGTCCAGAGACCCTGAGC